>PVJH01003173.1:0-148500 GCA_004026705.1 Nesogale talazaci
TGACAATGGAACATACTTAGGAATATAGGTTTGGCAGAGAGCAAGTCTTTCCTTATCAGCTGCAGGGAGTCCACAGAGGCCTCTCAGCTCCATCAAATGAAAACTTGTGGGCTCATCATGAACCTCATCAACTCTGGATTAAAGTAATGTGGGCTGGTGTAACCAAACTGCTTGGAAAATGTGCAGAAATAGTTGCTCAGGAGATGAAGTTGGGGGAATATAAAATCCCCTGACAAGACGGATGAGAATGGCTTCTGTTTTACTCCTGATTACCCAGAGGAAAAGCCAACAATGGGTACTGTAAAAGTATCCTTCAAATACAATCCCGGGAGTGGCTCAATCCTTCTGTGTCCTCACCAGGCTTGCCTGCCCACCCCACCCTAGCCTGCTGCTTTGTGTGACTGATTTCCCCGGCCTGAAGCCACCTCCTTCCAAGTCAGCCTTTCCAGCATGCCTTCTTTTGCAGCATCCTCCCTACCCACACTTCCGCAGCAATTTCCTTTCTATAAAGGAGACCTCACCCCCTTCCTGTTTTCCTGCTCACTAATGACTTCAACCCAGGCAAGGGAAATGTTCTATTGAGCCCTTTCCTTTCTCTCTGCCTTGACTCCCTGACCTAACAGCAGTCCTAATTCACGGGAAGAGATATTTCAAGTATTTTATAAATGGAATGCAGTAACCAATGGCACATACTCAAAGTGTTTCTTTAGGAAATCTGCTCTACCCTAAAAGCCCTTGTCTGTGGTCCAGCCTATGCATGTGACTTGGTATAGAAACAAGGGGGCCCTGAGGAAAAAAAATCATAGGATGATTCATCTAGAAAGATAAGTTCTAGTCACTTTTAAGGGGACAGTGAGTTAATAGGTCTGAACTCAAATGTTACTATCAAACATCGCAAGAAGTCAAAAATAAATGTTACTTCTATTATGAGGGAAAGATTTCTTTCTTTCTTGTCTAAATATAAATATTGCCAAATTAAAAATATTTATTTTGGGGGGGCATCACTGCCCTCTGGTGGGAGTAGGAGGCCTATAAAATCCTATTTTTAAATAAGCCAAAGGTAGTATTGCCAATGTAAGGCTTAGATGACTCTCTTTTATGTAATGTTTGTGCTAATCTGGTTGATTAGCTCCCCCACTATCAAAACTATTGTTAGAATTAAGAAGAGCCGTTATGTCTCTTATAACACTTGCAGTTTTACAGAAAGGTCAACAATGAAGGGCACATAAATGTTAAATCTCTCAGGGGAGAGATAAACCTCGGTCCATGGGTCTGTGCAAGAAAGAGTTCACGCTGAGGCCTGGTTTGTGGTCCAAGTGAGTTTTATGAAAGTTAGAAGAAGGCTGAGCCCCGGTGGCGTACTGGTTGAGTGCGGGTCTGCAACTCAAATCCAGCAGCAGCTCTCCAGGAGCAAGGCTGGGTAGCTCCCATGACCACCAGAGGGCAGTGATGCCCCCCCCCCAAAAAAAAGAAGTTTCAGGTTTACACAGGCACCCACAGGGTCCCTCACCCCTCTCTGCGTGCCTAGAAGCTGCTCAGGAAAGTCATGCGGTTGACTCCGGGCTCCTGCCTTTTCAATTATTCCGTGGAGAGGTGTGGTTGATGAACCTGGTCGACCCCCTTGACTGAATTGAATTCACTAGGCCTGGGTGGGCCAATCCAGGTGCAATGTCCATCCAGATGTACCTCCCCTCCTGGCTAGAAGCCCGAACCCTGAATATGCATAATGTATCACCCCTTCCTGGCTGGTAGCTCAAACCTCTGTCCCTAAACTAAGCTACCTAAAATAACCACACACCCCCCACCCACCCATCAGAAACGAGAGGGGAAGAGAAATGGAAGTTAGAGTGACATTTGAAAATAATTAACAATTTACAATCTATCAGGAGGCCACAAAGGTTGGAGGGTAGGTGAAGGAGTTAAAATAGAAGGAGCTGATGGAAAGGTCTGAATGGAAAGTAAATGTCTAGAAAAGAATGATGGAATATATGTACCTATATGCCAGATACAATCGATATATTGTTTGTAACAAGAGTTGTAAGAGCCCCCAATAAAATGATTTAAAAAAAAAGAAAATCAACAACGATGTTGGAAATGACCCGGTACTAGGAGTCTTACAAGAACACCAGTCGCCACCTCATTTTGGAGTTGAATGAAAGAAGCAGCGTTCTTTTTTTCAGACATAGGGACTGTGTCTATTTAGTTTGAACCCTTTTCCATGAGCTGTGAATGGAATTGAGCGTGTGAGGGTTCTTGGCAGAGCCTAGCCCAGATGTAACACAGTGTGTCACAACGGGCAAGTGTGCGCAGATGCCCTGCTTACTTCTCTTTGGAACCTTTAAATCTGGATTCACATCTCCGTCACTTGGGATGAATGGGACCCAAAAGAAGTGGGACTGGATTGAGAGGCTGTCCAAACTCTGGGTTTAGCTGCAGGGGAATGTGAAGTTGGAGCATATCTGAGAACTATGAATTCTTTTTTCAGTAGACAGTACATTGTGTTTTCTGAAAAATTCTCCCATGATTTGCCCATGAGACAATGTTTGACTTGTGCTGCAGAAGATTTACTCACGTGTTCTTTGTCAGGTTCAGTCTCGAGGAGTCGAGAATGAGAACAGGGCAGGGGTGAACTACAATTCATCTCGGATGCCTGGATACTTTGCATATTTCTACTTGCACTTAATTATAGAGATGGAATGCAGCCTTCCAACTCCAAGTTTTGGGTGAGAATTCCAATTCCAAACAAACCCATTGCCCTTGAGTCAAGTTCAACACATAGGACCCCTATAACAAAGAGTGGAATTACACACACAGTTTCTAAGGCTGTATTCTTTCTAATGGCAGACAGTCACATCTTTCTTACATGGAGTGGCTGGTGAATTCAAACTACTAAATGTGCCCCCTCTACCACTTTCCTCCCGTACCCTCAGGGAATCATTATCCCTGTTATTATTTATGCAGGGTTTATCTATCTAAAATCTCATGCATTGAATGATCTTCATAATACAAATGAACTTATGCAGGTCTAAAAAGGTTAATGAGGTAAATTAAGTCCATATAGTAAGAGGAGGAAATATTAAAGAACTAGAGGATAGGTATGTGCTTCAACAGTGCAATATTGCACCCTGGATATGTTATCCCTTCCATGTGACCTTTCTGTGAGGGACTGTGCAATTACCTTACACGTGGGCTTTGGTCTCCACTTTGTCTATTCATCCATCACTTCAATTTGATTATTTGTGTTTGAACTTCTGATACCCATTCCCGTTGACATTTCATGATCACACAGACTGGTGTATTTCTTTCATGTGGGTTTTGTTGCTTCTTTGTTAGGTGTCTCTTTGTTTAACTTCAATCCTTTAAAACTCCAGATACCATATCTTTTAAAAGCCATCAGCTTTCTTCACCACATTTACTTATGCACGCATTTTCCTGAGACTTTAAGGGAGTAAAACTCCCCATCTTTTCCCCCACTGAATGGAATATTATACACCCCTAAAATCATTGATGAACTACAAAACACCTCACAACATGGATGGACTTGGAGAACATTATGCTGAGTGAAGTCAGTCAATCACAAGATTACAAATATCCTAATTTTTCTATTATTACAAAGACAAACACCAAGACAGACAGGTCCCTGTTCTTGGGTCATGAAATCACCTAATCTGGTCTCCTAAACAATGTGCTGGTGTCTGTTTAATGCTTGTGATCCATTTATCACTCCCTTATTTGTCCATCTTAAATCTTAAAGACGACTTCAGAGGAGTTCTCACCTCAACTAGGTCAATATTTTATTTAGGAATTAGGGAGACAGGATCAAATATTTCCTGCATTGTCTCATGTTCACTTCTAATTAATAAACACTTCTGATCATTGAATTTTACTGGGAATTCATGACCAGATGAGGAGGTATATCTTTCTCTAAAAAGGTGATTTAATTTCTCTTGAGTAAACCAAGGGGAGCAGCTTGTCCTTTGGGAAAAATCTCAACTTGACTTTTATAGACTCCAATGGATGGATCCTCCTAGTATTAGCTCACTAATCATGTATATTTCACCAAGTTTCTTCTCAGCCTTGGAGACTCTAGCTGGATGCTATCGACAACCTGGATTTTATATTCTATCTATTCTGTTTCTTCACAGACGACATCAGAATTACTTGATTTAGAAATCAAGTAACCAGACTTTACCTTAAACAGACTTGTTGCAAATGAAAAGAACCAAAATACTCCTTGTTATTTAAAGCTGAAACACTCTAGTGTGAGAATTGGCAAAGAGTTATCCTATTCAGCTTGTGGATTTGAAAGCCTGTGACTTTGGTTTAAATCTCTGGGAGTTTGAGGTTGCTCCTTAATTGGCTACTTAAGATAGAAATGCACTGGCTATTTTTGTACTTTCTTTGCCTTTTTGTGGCATGTCTTAATATTTGAGACATAGTGTTGCCTTAGTGAATGAAATTGTTGCCATGTGTCTTACTAAACTTTTTGCTTTTTTAAATAGTGTCCAGTTACTTAAGTTTTTTAACTGGTACAAGTAAAAATCATGTGCATTTTTTGTCTAAAAAGCTTTCCTATCTAGTGTATTTTCCTTTTTTTGGTAATAATTTAAATTCTACACAATTGGCTACATTAATGATATTGCTATTAAACTTACCAAATGTCTCATGCAAGTTGTTAAAAGTATTTCTCAACAAGCTAATAATGCTGCATATAAAATGGACCAGATATCAACTTTAAGCATGCAAATGAATTTTGACCTTGCACTTAATAATAAATCCTAATTTAAGAACAATTAATTCTTATCATATGACCCTGCTCAATATGTGCCCCCCTTTAGTGATCACTGGAGATATGGGTGTTACAGGAAAGAGATGAAATCAGATGGTGCTCAGCTGTAAGAAAGAATAGTGTCTGGGGTCTTAAAGGCTTTCTTAAAACAAGCCACCATCTAAGAGGGTGCTTTAGTCTGGGTAGACTAGAGAAACAAATTCATAAACATGCATTTGTATATAAGGGAGAGGTTTATATACAAGAGGAATGGAACATTGAAAAAGAATCCGACCCAGTGCAGTCCAAATCCATTAGTCCAATATTAGTCCATATGTCCAATACCAATCCATAAGTCCTTTTCAGAGGACATGCAATGACACCAGGACAAACACAGGCCAGTGGGTGCAGAGTCTTGCATATCCAGCAGCATAGACGCATCTGGTGCTGGTAGGGGTCTCCCCATGGCTCCTCTTTTCCGGGGATCAGGGTCTATCCGCAGTATCTGGCAGCGGTAGAAGCATCTCAGGAGTCAACATCTCAGCGCTGGCAGGAGTCTCCCAGGAACTGAAACTTGTGTCTTGTCAGCCTAGTGTCTCTAAGTGACTCAGCTGTAAGTCACATGGAATTTCACAGCCATAGGGGAAATATCGGGAGATTTCCCAGAATTCTCGAGAGAAAACCATCCCCACATAGAGGTAACATTGCCTATCTCCAAATTGACAGGCTAGACTCCACCCCTCCATTCCCAGTGCTAAAATTGACACAGATCAGTGACTGCCATAGTGAGGTGTCTGCCTGGTCCACAGAACCAACACATCAGCACCTACAATCCAAAGATTAAATGTGCTGAAATCCAAAATGAGAGAAGGAAATTATATTAGACCTTAAATTCAAACTATTCAATTTTCAGAAGTCTATGAATGACAGTAAAAGTCCAAAATCCATTTGCAGAATCCTCGCTGAGCTTAAGCTTCTTTTTGAATTACATTAGACTATTGACCAAGAATGTGAACAGTCTTTCCGCAGAAAGTGCATTGGAAAGTGGATTACTGCAGACATTACTGTAATTAAAGTTAAAATTTAGCATATCATTTGTTTCCCCTTTAGACGAAGTGTCTATTATCTTCTGCATCCTCTTGGTTTAAGGCTTTTCTGCGTTTCATTTTGTTGTTGTGTTTTTGTTTGTTTGCTTTTTTAAGCAAAAGAAAAGAAATTTATTGGAGCCCTTACAGGAAACCCAAGAGGGGCCCAGCATACCGTACTGTGTAGGCATGCCCAGGCAAAGGGTCACACCATTCATTGTGCCGCCATGTCCCAAATGGACTCTCCATGAGTCAAGTCCCAAAGCCCCAGGACTGACTGAGGGTGGGGACCTTTGTTTTTGTAAGGATTTTTAAATATGATATCCAGGACAGTAACTAAATTAACATTTCCATAGAGACAGTAACTAGATTAATAGTCACATAGGGTTATGGCAAGGGAGGCTGGGGCCTACTGGGGAGCTAATATTAATAGGTACAAGATATAGAAATTATTTTAAAATTAATTGTGTGATGATCTTACAACTTTTAAAATATATTTAAATCAATGAATTGTATGGTACATGAAATATATGTCAATAAAACTGTTAAATAACAAAATTAAAATTAAGGCAAAATAATTTCTACAATATGATTATGTTTATTGCCATATTGCCTTAGGTCATATATGAGTACTTTTTGGAGGGGACATAACTGCCCCTGATGGTGGGAGTAGGAGACCCAGTCTTGCTTCTGGAGAGCACTGCTGGATTTGAACCTCCAACCCAGTGGGCCATAGTCCCGTGCACAACCACTATGCCACTAGGGTATTTTTATAAAACTAAAATTTTAATATAAGCTTAAAAGATATTTTTAACAAGTAATAACACAACTTAGGATGTAATACTTTGAATAGCCTGAAATTCTTCTGTGGCTTGAGGTTAGGAAATCATCTTCAGAAATATCCTTTGAGCTTTGGCATTTTATCTCTTAGAATCATGTAGCAAAGGTCTTATCATTCTTTCATATTGACTTACAGAGACATCCTAGGCAGTTTCCACTCTGTTTCTGAATCAAGTTCCTGTATCTTTCTTTCCTCCCCACCCCCGCAAACAGTAATTTAACATTTCCAGAATACTCTTATATGCATATGTCCAAATTGTTGGGGGGAAAGTTGAATTGGGGAAAATTTAAATTTTATTCTGAAAAGAAAATAAAAATGGACTCAATTGTTTTATTTTCAAAGGGACATGGTTGATATTCATTAGTTAAGATGCATTTCCCAAAGTAAATTCTAAAGTCTTTAGTCAACCTGGCAAGGTCCTGTGCTTATGGAGGGAGGTAGGAGGGGACCAGAATCCTGAGAGGTTAGCCCCTGGGTATCCACACAGATCTCAGTAATGGTGTCACTGTGACACAGGGACCTTTGCATCTGACCAAGAGTTAGTGTTTTTAGCTTCACTTTGCCAAATGACTTCAGATTGTGCATGCATTTGGGCAGTGATCCTGCTTACTGCAAGAATGTACCTCTGGACCCCTATCAGCTGGAGAACTAGTTACAGGATGATGCGCAGTGACCAAGGCTGGAAAGAACAGAAAGAACACATTGTTCTCAGATGTAGGTGCTTGCTGGGTGGAAATTACTCGTTGTCCAAACATAAAGCCCTTATTAGAGTTTTTAAAAAGATAATAAAAAAAGTATTAGAAATTTTGAAATAATCAAGATGAGATTTCTTTTCCATGTGGTTTTGTAAGCCCCAAACAAAAATTTGGTGGTCCAAGTCTCCTAGTTGCTGCATGGAATAAGACATAACAGTCTGTTTTCATGAGGCCTACAGCCCAGAAACCCCTATGAGACCATTCTATTCTGTCACTCAGGGTCACTATAAGTTGAAAGTGACTTATCTGCACTCAATAACAAGAGTAATTTTATAGTTTCTAAAGCCAAGTAGGTCAGATCACATTGTCTTTCTCCTGTTTTCTGAACTTCTGTTGTCTCTTTCAATGGGAATTGAGTTTTGCTTTGAGGCTTGAGATGCTGGAAGAAAATTATGCAAGGGGGGCTTCCTAGTTCGTAGGCTCTTGTGTCATATCCTCGACATGAGATATGAATCTGGGCTGCTTCTGTGCATGCTTGACCAAGAAAATATGCACTTATCAAGGAAGTGACATGGGTGTCATTTCTTAAGAAGCCTGGTCACATCTTGGTTGTGTTTCTGGGAGTCCTCAGCATCTATGCAAGAAGTCCACAGGGACAAGAAGATATCTGAGACTGTGCACTGTGTAGGGAAGAAGGCCAGATATTCCGGTTATTGCTAAACCCAACCTTCCAGCTGTCC
Organism: Nesogale talazaci; assembly: GCA_004026705.1. Taxonomy (NCBI): domain Eukaryota; kingdom Metazoa; phylum Chordata; class Mammalia; order Afrosoricida; family Tenrecidae; genus Nesogale; species Nesogale talazaci. Next base: position 8,130 of record PVJH01003173.1, read on the forward strand.
TCTATCAAGATGCCTGACTTGTGAGCAAGCCATCTTGGCTCTCCAATCACAGATGAGTTTCCAGATGGCCTAGACAGCACATACAGGAAAACCACACAGCTAACTCTAGATTTTTGAGAAATAGTAGGTTGCTTATGCTTTAAACCATTAAGTTTTGGTGTAGTTCATTTTAGGTAGCAAGAAATAGCTGAGAAAAACATAGATCAAGTTCAGACAAGCCTGAGACCAGAACCTAACCATAGTCTCACGCAGTGGGTGGTGCACCAACATATCCACCTCTCCACGACAGGGTTTCAACCCTCTACAACTAGTGAAATTCTGAGTAAATAGAAGGTTAGGCCAGGGTTGGTCTCTGCCACAGAGAGAGGAGAGAGAGAAAATGTGAGTGAGAAGGGTAGAAACGGCAGAAGAAGAGGGAAGGGAAGAAAGGGATAAAAATGGGAAAAGTGAAATAATGAGCGAGTTGAGATGAGATAATGGAGAGAGAGAGAAAAGAAAGAGGGAAGGAAGGAGGCAGAGAAAATAGACACAGGCCAAGGCCCATAGTGGATGGTCAGGCTCATGCTGTTCCCCGAGTGAAGGACATTGTTGGCAGGTCACAATTGGTGGGGAAGAACCATACATCCCTGTTGGGTGCTGAGAATCACCATATTTCTACGGGGTAAAGCTCAGAGATAGCTGTAGATTAGCTTTGCACTGTGCAAAGTTGGCAGTGTGTCCCAGACAAGTTGGGGATGCCATGTTCTCCTGTCACCAGGGTCCAGCCTCTGAGAAGATGACAAGCCATGTCTTTTTCCTGATGGGATGGCCAAATGGGGCAGGGTGGCAGTTACATGATCTCTTATCATCTTGAGTGAAAGGGTAGAGTCTAGCCTGTCAATAATGCCCCTGTGTGGGCATGGCCTTCTCCTGAGGATTCTGGAAACTCCTGTATTCCATTCTGGAGGTGGCACACACACTTTATCTGCTATACCTACCTCTAGACAAGCCACATGGAGCCAGGCTGATGGCAGCCAGAGCCTTGGAGATGCTTCCACTGCCACTGGATTCACAAGACTTATCATCCACTGGCCTGTGATCTTCCTGCATTTGGCATCATTGCATGGTTTTTTTTTTTTTAATCTGAAGAGGAATTCATAGACTGGTATTAGATGTATAGGCTAATATTGAACTTATGGACTTGATCTGTAGTAGGCTGGAATGTCTTCCTGATGCATTATTACTTCTTGATATAAAGTTCTCTTACACATATATGAGTGTAAATGAATTTGTTTGTTTAGTCTATCTGGCCTAATATAGGCCGCAAATGGTTCAGGGCTTACAGGGAAGAACAAAACACCTTAGCCCATTCCTGGGACTCCAAATCCTGCTTTTCTCCAACTCAAGCCAGCCCACACCCTTCAGTCCACCTCTCTAGTTCTCCACAATCTCTACGCAAAAGTCAGTTTGTAATTATACCTGCCTTCAAATACTTCATAATTGCCTGCCTTCAAATACCTGCCTCAGTGGTGATCTCACTCACTTCAATTTATTGTATGCAATTTTGGAAATACTGTAAACTTCTTTAGCTTTTAAATGGTTTTCTTGAAGATTAGAAAAAGAGCCATGCTGAAAGTGATCACTTATTAGGAAAAAGTAATTATCAAGAGGTATATTAACACAGAGATGATGTTATATATATCCACCTTACTTTGTCAAAGGAGAGTTTCTCTTGAAGTTATGCCTGCCTTGGCCAAACATCTTAGTATAATCTTTTTTCTTACTCATGTACAACAAAATGAAACATTACCCAGTTCTGTACCATCCCCATGAGTGTTTATTATTTATGAGCCCATTTTTGAGTCACCATGTCCCTTGCATCACTTCCATTGCATGATGGAGTGCTGCTGTGTGTATCTAAATTTATGACTTTGTAGGTCAGACAACATTTAGCTCTTGACAGGCAGTTCAGGACACACAGTGACTTGGTGGTCCAGGTCAGACACTGAGTGTGAACTAAGGCCCAGGAAAAGGCTAAAGCTATTTTAAATAAGGGGAGTAGTTGTTTGCAGAGAATGGCAGAGATTTGCTATAAAATCTTAAGGGTCTATACTATGGTTTTTCCAGTAGGGGCCTGCCAAAGACTCCAAACTGCATCTTGATGTCACTGACTCCTCAAGCACCATGGGATCAATTGGGGCACAGGGACACGTGGGAGAGCAGCTTGCACTGCAACCTGAACCTGCTGCAGAGTCTTCTCTTGTTCTGCGCCTTCTCAAAGCTGGTAGCTCTTCGGTCCACCTCATGTAGACTAGAATACCTCATCCAACTGAAGAATATGCTGCCTCTAAAATCCAAGAAAGCCAGCAGACATTGTGACACCTCCTTTTTAGTTCTGGGAGGGGTCAGACTAAATTATTTATCTTTACATTAGTAGGGCTATTTTGACATGCCTTAAATTACTGGACCCCTAGAGACTTCATTGCAGTGGAAGGCACCTGGTATTTTGGGGGGTTACTTCCCCACAATCTAGAACATAGATGTTTTACTAATAAGCTTAAAATCTTTGATATTTCTTCCTTACTATATTCAACCAACATGATGTCATCAGAGTAATGGGAAAGTGTCACATTTTGTGGAAGGAAAAGTCAATCGAGTTCCTTGCAGTCTAAATTATGGCATAGTCCTGCGGTGTTGACATAACCGGAGGGTAAGTTGGACTTTTTACTCCCATGAACTATATGAGAATTGGAAAATCACAGGAGCAGTTTTTTCCTATTTAAAGGGTTATTGAGTTGGCATAACTTGATGGCAGTGAATTTATTAATTTGTTTTTGGAGTAAGCAGATGTTTTACCAAGAACTCTAAAAATCATTGCCACTTCTTCCTTACTAGGCTTAATCAACAAAATGCTATCAAAGTCACATTTTTGGAAGGAAAAGTTGATCAAGGAAACTGCAGACTAAATTACAGCATATCCCTGGAAAGTTGACAGAACCCTGAGGATCAGTTGTAAAAGTGTATTGTTGGCCTTGCCAGCTGAGAGCAGACTGAGTCTATTGGCCGATTGAAACCAGAATTTAGAAAAGAAATTGGCCAGTTCAATAACTGTCTACATACCAGGAGAGGTATTAATTTGTTCAAGCAACAAAATCACATCTGGAGTAGGTGTAATGAGAGTCAACACTTGGTTAAGTTTACAACGATCCACTGTCATTTGCAAAAATCCATCTGTTTTTGCACAGACCAAATAGGCAAATCAAATGGAATATGTGGTGGATGTGTTAGTCCGGGTAGACTAGAGGAACAAATTTACAGACATGCATATGGATATAGGGGAATGGTTTTTTTACAAAAGGAATGGAACATTGAGAAAGCATCCCAACCCAGTCCAGTACAAAGTCACAAGTCCGATATTAGCCCATATGTCCGATCCCAGTCTATAATGTCTCCTTCCAACTCACGAAATATCAGGTCAGTGGGTACAGAATCCCAGCGCTGGCAGGGGTCTCCCCATGGCTCCTCACTTCCAGGGCTCAGGGTCCATCAACAGCATCCAGTAGTGGCAGAAGCAACTCAATGCTGACAGGGGTCCTCACGTGACCTTTCCAGCTTCAGAGGTCTGGCTTCATCAGGACAAAGCTGTGTGGCTTTTCCTCTGGCTCCTCAGACGCTGCCATCTTGTCTTGTCCATGATTCATTGTCTCTGAGACTAAGTCCCAACAACTGGGAAAATAGCTTCTCATCTTCACCAGGGAAGTATCACGAGATTTCCCAGATGTATCAGGAGAAAGCCCTGCCCACATGGAGGCCTCATTGGCTACTCAATGGCTATGTCCAGATGAACAGGCCAGACTCCACCCCCGCATCTCAATCATGAAATTAACATAAGCACATGACCACCACAGTGGGAATCACCAACCCTGCATCTTTCCAGTCTTTGATGGTAGCTTTAATCTTTGAAATCCCTCCAGGAATGCAGCCTTGCTTTTAATTTACAATTCTCCTAAGCAGAGGCAGTTCTAATGGTCTTTCTTAGTGATTACACATTGGGTTGCAGAATCACCAGCTACCCTGTGCAAGAACAGGGAGGCTTTTTATTCCCAAGACTGACAATCTCCAAAAGCCACAGAAGCAGTTCTACCCTGTCCTATAATGTCACTATGAGTTGACATGGACTTGATAGTAATGATTTTAGATTTGGTTTCCTGCAATAATAGCCTGTATTCACATTTCAGGGACCTAACATGGGGGTTTTGCGAGTGGCGAGTATATCTATTCCAATAATACATTCTGGAACTGGGAAAACTACTATAGGATAGGCTCAGGGACCTGCTGTAGGACAAACCTCCATTAACACATTGATGTTGTATGTTGTCACTCAGGTGAGCCTTCATACATTTTGGTTCTCCTGGGATTAATGTCAATTCAGAACAAGTGTCAAGTAATTCACAGAAATTCTGATTTTTGCCCTCCATTGAGTAGTCATACTTGTGAAAGATCACAGATCTCTTGGGAAAAGACTGGAAGAAAGACCAACCGAAAAACCCTTTGATGGTATAGTGGAGTCTTTCCTCTAAGAGACCTGACCTCCCTTCCTTAAAGTGGTTGTGGATCTGTATACTGGCTCAAGATGAGGAATTAATTAAATCTCTATTCTGATAATTCAAGTTAGATTGTCATTCAGCAGATGTAAAATTTTCTTTTATATAGGTCAAACAAATATATAGCAGGCATTCCCATCTATTTCACACCTAAGAACATCCTAAGTTCTTATTGGTAACCCTAAGTTACCAATGCCATAGGTTCATATGATTCAGGGTATTCTGATTACTAATTTGATTCTGCTGTCTGTTTCAGTAACCACGGCTACCTTGCCTCTGTTGATTTAGTGCTGCCATTTAGTCCCTATCCCCCTGGGGCCCAAATCCATTCCAATGTAGGCAAGTATTTTAAATCAACTAGGGCCATTCCCACTGTCAAGCCTGGCTGACCTAAAAGAGCAATCACGGGAGTGTTTAGAGATACCTTAGCTCCCTCTCAAATTAGTATCTTACCATTTTGGTAAAAAAAGAAATGTCTTCAAGATGCTCCCTTTGTGGGCTTTTAGTTTTAGTCTGATAAATCCACTCTACCATGTCATTTTCCCCAAGACTTTGGATGCCTTCGAGGATGTACCAAGGTAGGTCTGGTACTTCAATCAGACTTAATGCAGGCCTTCTCAAAACCCACACATCAGCAAGCCAGACAAATAAGTGATTAGGTCCTCTCCTAACCTCTCTAGCTGAAACATTGAATCTGTAGTTAGTGGGCCCATATTGATAAATTCAGACTGATCCAAGTTTATGTTCCTTACACCATTATCCATGAATAGCAATGGTGTTAGGCTGGGTTGACTAGAGGACCAAATTCAGTGGCCTTCACATATGTTTAAGAAAGAGTTTTATGTCAAGAAGCAAGGATATATCAAGAAAGTATTCTGGCTCAGTCCAATTCAAATCCATAAGTCCCAATTCAGAGCCATGGAGACACATGCACTGATGCAGAATACAGGAAGATCATAGGCCTGTACTTGCAGAATTGTATGGATCCAAGGTTGGTGGAAATATGGCAGGGCTCTGGCAGTTCTCAGAGGGGTCAGCAAGGAAGAAGAGGAAGAGGAAAAGAAAGAGAGGAAAAAAGGCTACACCCCAAGGAGACAGCATCAGGCTGTGACTTGATTGACATATTTGACTCCATCCATAGCCCAGAGTTTCTAGTTGACATACAATCCTCTAACTACCACAACCATTCTCACATGTATTCTGTAGGTTTCTGTTTGTCAATGTTAGAAAATTCTTGCCTTTCATAGACATGGGTCAGCATCTGGACTTCACGTTTGGGTATTCATTGTGACTTAAGTCTAATCATAAGTCTAGGCAAGCAGTGATCCTCAACCTTCCTAAGGCTGTGACCCTTTAATACAGTTCCTCGTGTTGTGGTGATCCCTAACCTAAAATTATTTTCATTGCTACTTCATAGCTGTAAGTTGGTTACTATTATGAATAGTAATATAAATATCTGATATGCAAGATGTATTGGGCGACCCCTGTGAAAGGGTTGTTTGACCTCTGTGACCCATATAGATTGAGAACCTCTGGTGGAGGCACGAATGTGTGGTAAGAGTATTTTCCTGGGAACCTGCAGAATTATCTTGTAAGGCTTCATCCACAGGAAATTCTTCCATACAGTTCCAGGGGCCATATCAAAATGTGTAATTGGGCTGATCTCCACAAGTGTGGGTTGGGTGTTAGTGGCTTTACTGGGAGTGGATTAATCTCCTCGGATAAGAGGGCTGGTGCTGCTGGCTGGGGATTCAATGTTACCATATTCTGTATTATCAGTCTATATATCATTCCCTTCCCCAATTTTAGGGTTCCATTTCTTTTCAATCACTTTAATATCAGACACCTTTCTAGATTAAGAATCAAACTGACATTGCTTTTCATTTCTACTACTGAAAGAGATAAGAGATTCATGGCACAAATAAAACATTTGAAGTGTTTTAGTTGGCATTTGAGATGGACTTTTGAAGCTATGAGCTCCTCTCTTCCCTTTACCAGTTTGTATAAGTATTTACCAACCAACCAGCTTTCCTATACTTCACATCTTTACAAAATTGTACAGCAAACATTGGTCACCCAGAGGCTAACTTTTCACCAACACTTCATCTGTTGGTGTGCTGTTAGCTCTAGTTAGATGTGAGAACCAATATTGGAAACTCATCTTTACAATTATGTTTCTCTAGAACAACATCTGGTACCAAATGTGTTCTCTAGAAGTCAAGTCAGGTTCTACAGAGAAGCAAAACCAGTGAAGTTTGTATGTGGGTATATACAGAAAGAGATTAATGTTAAGCAAGTACTTACACAGTTGTAGAAGTAGATAAGCCTGGTCCCGTTCAATTCCATAGGTCAGCAAGGGAGACTTCTCTGATTTGTGTAGCTGTAGAACGGATGAACCAGAAGCAGGATGAAGAAGCAGGAGGATCACAGGATAGTGGGTGCAGAGGTAAATGAATCTGAGTTTGACCAAATAAATCCAAGGTTGGTGGCCCAGGTGACACAACAAGAGGTCAATGAACCAGATGCAGGACTAGATCTAGCAGAGAGACAAAGAGGGTCTATTGTCTTCATGGTTTCTCCCTTACATGAAGGCCACACTCCCAAGAAAGTGTCAGTAGGCAGTGACCTGATTGACAATCTGGAATCCACCCATACCTTCACCCAAGTATGTTTATTTGACACAAACTCCAACCATCACACAACTATTTCTTCTTATATTGAGTTGTGCCCCATCAGCAAATGCGGTCCCCAAGGCTTTGCTTCATGTATGCCATTAAAGTCAACTCTACATAAAGGCAACTCTTCACCACTGGCATGTGGAGTGTCTTCCAACTGGATGGGCTTATCTCCTGGCAGTATGTCAGACAGTGTGCTGCTATTATTCTTAAGTTAAAAGCAGTGGACAGCTTATTCCTCCTTCCTAGTCTGTTCTGAATTTGGACATTGTACTGAAACGTGTTCGCCAGGAGTGACCCTGCTGGTATTTGAAATTCTTGTAGTATAGCTTCTAGCATTAAAGCAACACGCAAGGTACAATCGACTGACAGAGGGGTGGTCATCCTTAGGTATAAAAACTCAAGCAAAAACAAACAAACAAAACCTCATTGTCAGCGAGTCAATATTGACCATGGCAATACTACAGACTAGCGTAAAACTGCCCCTGTGAGTTTCCAGTGATGCAGAAAGCTCCATCATTCTCCCATAGAGCCACGGGGGGATTCAAGTGGCCAACCTTGCAGGTCACAGCTGCATGAATCACCACTGCATCACCAGGCATCCTGTGGGTGTAGGTCTGGCTTATTTTGTAGTCAGTGAGAAAGGTATTCTGAAGATTAGAAGCAGATATTGCAATCTATGTTTTAAAAAAAAATCATTGTAGGATAAATGCTTTTCTGAGACACAAATGAGATGGTCCTTCCACCCCATTTGGTAGGGCAAGGCTCCTCCTAAGCTATGAGCCAAGTCTGTTTCCAAGAGAATATTAGATGGCCAGCAGTCTGGTGTGTGGCAAAGAAACAGGTAGGGTTCCGCTGAAATCAGTCATTGGCCACTCATTCGCTTCTCAAAAATTCATTGTCATTAAGTCAGTTCTGACTCATAGTTTCTCTCTACGACAGAGTAGAACTGCCAAAGCTTTCCATCTTGATGGGAGCACACAGCCTCATCGGTCTCCCACCCAGAGTAGCCGATGGATTTGAACTGCTATAACTTGCAATTCATGATGTCACTATGGCTACTTTATCCACTTAGCTAATGTTTATTGATAGCATCTCTAAACACTATTCATGGTGACAGGTGATAGGAATTGAAGTATGCCTGGTATTTGCTTTCAAGATACCCACAGCACTAATCTTCTGGAATTTTATGAGGATACTTTGAAAAACTAGTGGAAAATGGGATTGACAATTAATTTTTCCCATAAATTGCAGTATTTGGTCCTAATCTCCAGATTGCTTCTTTTGAAGTCTCCTTTTTGCATAATCTGTTTAATGATATGTGTATTCCAAGATATTCTTGCAAAACCCAGCAGTCTTTTCTAAAGGTTGTGTTTCTAGTTACTGCTTTGTGTTTTGACTACCAAACAGTGAGTCACTCTCAATGTGTATTTGCAATTACTCATACTACATTGTCAATTTGTGCATTTTTTCCCAGAAAACAATCATCTTCCTCCTCCCTCTTCTTCATAGACTATAATTAAAGGACTCCAAAAAAAAGTAGCAATTATTACTACTTCCCAGTTTGTGTGTGAAACCTCATGTGTGAAAACTTTTGATATTTCTTCTGCACATGATCTTGTGTCACCCTTTGTTCTCATGATTCACCCTTAACGCCCTTATCATATTAGTCATTCACTGAATTCACTTTCTAGAAATCCAGAAAGTTAAGTTTTGGGAATATGTGGGACTACCAGGATGAATGACCCGTCATGAGGTTAGTCCCTGAGGGACTATATATCAGAAAAATGGATGTTTCAAAGTGCAGAATCCTAGCAGTTATCACCACAAGCCCTAGAATTGTACTGGTTTATGAGTTGGGCTGGTCACAGTAAGGTTAGCAGTTCGAAACCACCAGATAGATACTTCTTGAGAAAAACATAGGGTTTTCTATTCCCCTAGAGATTGACAGTCTCAGAAGTTCACAAAGACCGATCTCTTCTGGCCAAAGAGAGTCCTATAAGATCTCTTTGAGCCAGAATCAACTCAATTATTTTGAGTTGAGTACCTAACTCCAGACAACACATTATAATCATATGTCTTTCTTTCAAAAATGACACCACACAAAAATGTGCATACTTCCAAGGAAATCAGCAACATGGGTGACCATCACTTAATAAAATAACATCAAGCTGCTAATATGATTAATTTTCAAATGTGTTCCTGGGAACACACGATGTGTATATTTGAGTGTGTGCCATAATAATAACATAAGTGCACTAAAAGACGACGTTTTCACTGAAAGAGTAGACCACGACATGCTCGCTCATTTAAAAGATGTGACTCTTTTCTATGCCAGTGAATTTTCTTTATCAATTTTGAAGCTGCTTATCAGCTACTGGAATCCCTGGGTAGTGTGAACAATTAAACATGGCGGTGAACTGAAAGACTAGCTGAGTTTCACAGAGGTGCTTTGTAAGAAAGACCTGGTGATCTACTTCTAAAAGATAGGCTATTGAAAATTCTGGAGAGGACAGTTCTGCCCTGACATATGGGAAGTGGCCCTGAATCAGTGGCAAGCTGCATCATTTGGGTGAGCGCACGACTGGCAGCTCTCAGTGCCCGCAAGTCGATGCTGACTCACTGCAGCCTTGTAGGACACGGTCGACCTTCGACCTTCCCCCGTGGACTTCCAAGTGTGTACCTCACTGTTTACAGTACGAGAAAGTCCCGTCTGTCTCCAGTGGAGTGGCTGGTGGTTTCCTACTGCTGACATTTCAGATTGCAGCCCCACGTGCAACCAGTACTGCGCTATGGCCTAGCATAGATATGCATATTCTAGGGGCTATAACTTGAATACAAATGATTTGAAATACATCACATAGTCTTCCTTTCTCCCCAACTGCCTTCCCAGTCAGAATCTAAGGCCAGTAGTCCTGCTAGTGAAGCTGCAGTAAACAGGCAGTGGGATCTAGAGAAACACAGCTTCGCGTTAGAAGTCTGCGGTGGTTTGGGCTTTGCCACTGATCAGCCACTGGGTAATCTTTTTAAGTGCTCTTGGTTTTTGGTGTGTGTGTGTGTGTTTCATTTTATAAAAGCAAGGTCGTTCCCCAGGCTGTTGGGCTTCCTGTCTCGACTCGTACACAAATCTGCCTTCACTGCTCCTTTTCTGCCTCGTCACCAGCTGCCAGGTGACAAGGCTACAGGGAGACCTTCCTTGAGAATCTCTGTCCTGGCCACACAACATCTGAAGTTTGAATCTCAGGGGTGATGGAAGGATGCCACCCAGCGCATGAAGGAGCAGTGACCAACAAAGCGCTCCTTCTGGAAGTAGCCTGATGTCATCTGCGTCCCCCGATGTGCACACATGAAGCATCGCAGACTAAGCTGCTTTTTGCTGCATGGCCTCGTCACAACTCTGTAGGTCTTGCCCCTGGGAGTGACAGCGTTTTATTACAAATAATTGAAACTCAGCAGAATTGAGTGCACTCTAAGAAGTTATTCTAGATACACGTAGGGAGACAATTGTGAGTGCAGAAAAAGCAAATGGTTAGAGGAAATGAGGCAAAGCTTGGTATAATAAGGCTTATAAGGAAAAGAGAAGATAATAGAGATCAATCAACCTTTAGCTGGTTGTTAACAGTTAAATAAAGTCTTACAGAGAATATCATCAATTTTACACTCAACAGTTCATACACATTTTGCTTCCACTCATTCATTGCAGTCCCTTCAATGTGCCATCACGTATCTCCCGTCTTCCCTGTGCCTGTTTCCATGCTCCCTGACTTTCTAACTCTCTGATCATTGTCCTTGGGTAACTGTTGTCTTTTTTGTCTTAAATGTTGGTTCTTCTAATCCAGGAGTGAGTTCAATTCCAAACCTGAAGGGCAAGTAAAGCCCTAGTCTTAGAAGTCCCACTAGTCCCTATCCAATCAATAACCCTTGTCTCTTTGAAAACTTGGGACGTTACCTTGCATGTTTATCCTATTCTGCCCAGGAACTTCTAATGCGATTCTTCTAACGTGAAACATCAGAGGAGTGGGTAGTGGTCATCAGGCACCAGTAATCCTTCTTGCAGGATAGTGGAAACTAATGAATCTATTCAACTAATTGTTTCCATATGTATCTGATTCCCATCACTCATCTTTACTTTGGATGGAGGGGGGGGGGGACCAATAGTTTCACTTTAGGTGGCTGTTCATGAACTTTTAAGATTCCATAATCTACTCACAAAACATGAATGCAAACATTTTCTTTGTTAAGTAGGTTATGCCAATTGAAATTGGTGGCCCCCAAGAGTATGGTCTCTGTCCACCAGGCCCATCCACCCATACCCTCAGGTGTTTGGCTATGTGTAAGTAGCATTTATAACCTTGCCTCTCGTATGCTTTACCACCATTCATATTTTCAGAGAAGGTAAATAGAAATATACAAATGTCCATTGTCAAGCCTATAAATACTTGTAGCTATACTATAATCAATGTCTCATACCTGCTCAGCCTGCATGTCTATTCAAGCATCTACTTGTAGATAATCTCTTCTGAAAGACTATTTATACACTGGTATTTCTCTCTTGCCTTTAATTTTTTGAAAGCATCCTTTGTCCTCTAATGTCTTCAATGGTTTTTGTCATTTTTCCTTTTGTTATATGACTGCCCCATTACTTCAGTTAATGCTTGTTTAGACCATGACTCTAAACAATGACTTCCCCTTCCTCCTTTCTCCATACAGCTCTTATCACAATCCATAAATCCATCCATTGTGTCAAGCATATGTGTACATTTGTTGCTATCATCATTCTCAAAACCTTTGCTTTCTACTTGAGCCCTTGCTATCAGTTCCTCATTATTTCCCCTTCCCCCTCCCTCATGAACCCTTAAAAATCTACAAATTATTATTATTTTCTCATGTCTTACACCATGGACACCTCCCTACACCAACTTTTCTCTTGTCTATATCCCAGAGAGGGGGTTACATGTATATCCTTGTAATCAGTTCCCCTTATCTACCCTACCTTCCCTCCACCATCCTGGTATCGCCACTGTCACCACTGCTCCTGAGGGGTTCCTCTGCCCTAGATTTCCTTTGTTTCCAGCTCCCATCTGTGTCAGTGTCCATCCTCTGGTCTAGCTGGATTTGTAAGCTATAATTGGGATCTTGATAGTGTGGGGGAGGAAGCATCAAAGAATTAGAGGAAAGTTGTATGTTTTATCTTTGCTACACTATACCCTGACTGTCTCATCTCCTTCCTGAGATCTTTCTGAAAGAAGATGTCCATTTGCCTACAGATGGGCTTTGGGTCCCCACTCCATACTCCCCCTCATTCACAATGACATGAGTTTTTGGTCTTTGATGCCTGATACCTGATCCCATGGATACCTCGTGGTCACACAGGCTGGTGTGCTTCTTCCGTGTGGACTTTGTTGCTTCTCAGCTACATGGCTGCTTGTTTATCTTCAAGTTTTTAAGATCCCCACACCAAATCTTTTAATAGTTGGGCACCATTAGCTTTCTTCACCACATTTGCTTATTCATTCACCTTGCCTTCTGAAATCATGGTGGGAAGGTGAGCTTCATAGATTGGCAGTTTAATAGAACAAAGTGTTCTTGCACTGAGGGAGTACTTGAGTAAAGGTCCAATGTCCTTCTGTTACCTTAGTACTCAACCTATAAATATATGCACATAGATCTATTTCTCCATCATCATATATAAACATATTTACATATGTACATGCCTTTATTTAGACTTCCAAAAATGCCCTTTGCAGCCTAATTCTCTTCTCTATTTCCTTTTACTTTCCTCTTGTCTCCCTATCATATTCAGCCTTCATTTGGGTTTTAGTAATTAATCTCATTTAAATTATTCTTGCTCAAGCACTATCAGTCCTCTTACATCCTCCTTGCCATTGATTCTGGATCGAGTGATCCCTTGTCCCTGGGTTTAACAACACCACTCTTTCCCACCACCTCTAGGCTGGTAATCATCAAAAAGTATTTATTTCAGTATGAGAATCTTTTCTTCTCTTTTTATGATAGTGGTCTCATATATATTTATCTTTCTGTGATCAACAAGTTTCTCTCAGCATAATGTTCTCCAGCTTCACCCACATTCTGAGGTGTTTTACAGATTCACTGTTATTCTTCAGTATTCTATAGTGTATACACACATACACGTACACACATGCTAAAGTTTTTTCTATTAATGGCCATTTAGATTATTTATATCTCTTTGATATTGTGAATAGTGTTGATAGGAACATGAGTTTGTAACTATTTGCCTCAGAACTTTTATTTCTGCAGTATATACACTAAGTAGAAAATCTTCTGAATCATACATACAGTATTTCTGTGTTCAAGTTGTTGAGGAAATGCCATACTGCCTATCACATATAACTTTGCACCATTTTATAATCCTACCAGCAGTGTATCAGGGTTTGAATGTCATCACATCCTCACTAGCATTTTTTGGCTTCTGCTTATCATTAGAAATTTGCTGTGAATGCTGCAATGAGATGGCATTTCATTGTTACTTTGATTTGTATTCCTCCGTTGACTAATTATTGTGAATATTTCTTCAAATATTGGTGTGGAGTATCTGTCCGTGTAGATTTAAAAAAAACATTACAGTTTCATCTTCTGTAACTGACCGTCTTTCTTTTGTTTTTTTGGGGGGCATCACTGCTCTCTGGCAGTGGGAGTAGGAGGCCCAGCCCCACTGCTGGAATTGAACCTCCGTCCCAGTGGGCCACAGTCCCGCGCACAACCACTACGCCACCGGGGCTCAGCCCTCCGCCTTTCCTTTCACATGAATTTGGCCTCATGCCATATGGGGAAACAGAAGACCCTGGCTCACTAGCAATCATTTTGGTTAACTTACCAGGTTTTCACCCAACCTACGTCAGATGTAGCTTTTCTACCCTTAGCTGCAGTGTAGCAGTGTTTACTGGTATCACCTGATAATATGTCCAACATATGTGAGACAAGGTCTCATAATATCCTTGTCTCTAAGGAGAATTCTGGCTGGTTCTCTTCCAAGATAGATTTGTTTGTTCTTTTGTCAATCCATAGGACTTTCAACATTCGCCACCAACACCATAGTTAAACACATCAGTTTCACTCCTGACTTCCTTATTCAATGTCCAACTTTCACATGCTTATGAGGTGATTGAAAATACTGTGCCTTGGGTCAGGTACACCTCAATCCTCAAAGTAAATTCCTTCTTGTCAACTCTTTACAGAGCTCTGGGGCAGTAGATTTACTGAATCCAAATCATCATTTGCTGTTTCCATGAACCTTAATTTGGGATCCAAGCAAGATGAAATCCTTGACCGCTTCAGGGATCTATGTGCTATCATTGTGTTGGGTTGAGTAGACTACAGAAACAAATCCAATGACACTCACATGTACAAGAAAAGCTATTATCAAGGAAATAATTATATATCAAGGAAGCATCCCAGTTCACTCCAAGTTAAGTTCATAAATCTAATAAGTGCCTCTTTAGACTCATGCAGCCCCATGTAATGATGAAGCATGCAAGAAGATCACAGGCTGGTGGGTGCATAGTTTTGTGATTCCAAGATTGGTGGAAAAATGCCAGGCATCTGGTAGCCCTTAGGGTGACCAGCAGGTAGGAAGATGAAGGGGAAGATTGGAAAGGCAGTTCCTAGACCCTTTTTTATGAAAAGGCCATTAACCAAAGAGGAAGCATCAGGTTATGGCCCTATTGACAGATTTGACTCCATCCCTAGGTAAGAGTTTCTAGTTTACATAAAGTCATATAACTATCACATATGATGCGATCTATTAGTTTTCTTTATGTTCAGTTTCAATTCATTCTGAAGTCTTTGATGATTTTCATCAGCAAGTGCTTCAGATCCCCCTCAAGTTATGTCACGTCTTTCAATCCTGATACAGGATTCTTCATATAGTCCAGTGTCTTGGATTATTTGCTGTGTATAGATAGAATTAATATCATGAAAGGATATAAATCTGAAGATCATGATATGCTAATTGCCTAAACTTGCTTGCCCTATAAAATTGGCTTACTTCTCACAAATCAAAAAAAAAAAAAAAAAAGAACCCCACCCCATCCCAGAAAAGATGTAACTACTGACACAACATATGTATGTATGTATGTATGTATACAATATGATGAGTGCTGTATGAGTCCCCAATAAAATGAATTAAAAAAAAAAAGAAAGGATATAAATCTGACACACATCTTTCCTTGTTTTAAACAAAACAATGCTTCTTTTGATCAATGCCGGGTTTCACATTAACACAAGGACTTTCCAGAATAAAGTGTTCTGGAATTCCCATTCTCAATGCCATTCATAATTTGTAATGATCCACACATTCAAATACCTTTGCATAATCAATAAAATATAAGTAAATATCTTTTTGTTATTCTTACTTCCAGCCATGATCCAACAGATGTTAGCAGTGATATTCTTTATTCCATATTCTCTTGGGATTCAAGCTTGAATTTCTGACAGCTCCCTATCATGTATTGCTGAAACCTTTATTGAAGGATGTTCTGCAAACTTTTATTTACATGTGATATTTGTGGTACTATTTGTTAATTTCTACATTCAGGTGGATCACTTTTCTTTGCACTGAGTACAAATATGGATTTCTTCTCATCACTTAGCCAGGTTTCAAAATTCTTAGAACAGACAAGTGAGTTCTTTCAGTGCTTTATCAGCTTGTTGAAACATTTCATTTGGTATTTATCCATTCCGGAACCTTTCCTTTTTTGCCAATATTTTCAGTGTAGCTTGGTCTTCTTTTGTTACCAGTGATTCTTGACCATATGCAGGTAAAATATTAAAGGGTGCAGGGATCATCAAAAGGAGATGGAAGGAATACATAAAGTCATTGTAGCTAAAAATGAAGCAAAACAAAAAAACCCATCTGGTTGACATTTAATCATTTCAAGAGGCTGCATATCATCAAGCAAAATGAAAATATTTTGAGAATGATGGTAACATATGTACAAATGTGCTGGACACATTGAATGGATGCATGGATGGATGGATTGTGATAAGAGCTGTAAGACCCTCCAATATAATGATTTAAAACAAAACCAAAACCATGTAGGACCTTATTTGCTGATAAGGCATGACTCAAATGGGAAGAAATGACTTTAAACAGCTATTAATAATTGGAACATGGAATTAAAAAGTATGAATCTAGGGCTGAGCCCTGGTGACATAGTGGTTGTGTACGGGACTGCAGCCCACTGCGTTGGAGGTTCAAATCCAGCAGCAGGGCTGGGCTTGCTACTCTCACCAGCAGAGGGCAGTGATGCCCCCAAAACAAAACAAAAAGTATGAATCTAAATAAAGTAGAAGTTGCCAAAAATGAAATGGAATACACAATAATTAATATTCTAGGCAATCAATAGAAGTCTGATATAGTGAGCCTGAGGACAAATCTTTTGATACTTATTTGGTATAAGAACAATATTTTTTAAAAAGAATGAAATAACTCACTGGAAGCCTAAGAATTATGTGGACCACCAACAAAAGGAATAGTTAGGTGTGATAAGAATTGTAGATCAGAAAACATCATCCGAGATTTTTTTTGGTTAAGGTGAGTTCTCTGAAAAGTGAAAACCAGTGAATATATACATAAGACATATCGTGGAAGGAACTCACACAGTTGTAGAAATTAGTAAATCCAGTCTGATTCAACTATGTGGACCCGATGTTAACTTATGTTTCCTGACTTGTACAGCTGCTGGGGCTGATCAACTAGAAAGCAGGAAAATGTAGGATCCAGAATAGCGAGAATAAGGGGCAAACCTTCCCGCATTGTCTATTTAAATAAGAGTAGTCCTGAAGGGTATCCTGAAGAAATGTCTTTTCAATAATCCGGAAATATAGAGCCAGAGATATAAGCTTTTAATGAAGACAGTTGCAAAGTGAACAGAGGGAATAGTGTGATGACTGGACTTCTAAGTGGAGGGGGAGTGAAACAGATTTTAAAATAGCATAGACTATTTAAATCTTGGTAAGAAATGAGTAAAATGAGGGGTCATCACAAACAAAATGAATAAACCTCATTGTGTCAAGTAGGGTTTACTGGAGAAACAAATCAAGTGACAGTCATATATATATTTAAGAAAGTACTTTATATCAATAAGTAGTTATATATATTAAAAAAAAATCCCAGCCCAGTCCAACATAAATCTATTAATTCGGTACTAGTCCATAAGTCCCTCTTCACAGTCACACAGCCACATGGAAGGATACAGAATTCAGGAAGATCACAGGCCAGTGCGTACAGAGTTAAGTTGATCCAAGGTTGGGGGAAACATGGCAGGGCTCCAACAGCTCTCTGGGCCATCAGCAAGCAAGAACGTGAAGGCAGAGAGAAGAGGAGTTTCCTTATAAAAAGACCATTCCCTCTAGGAGGCACCATCAGGCTATGACCCAATATTTTTCATATATCAAGTTGACATAAAATTAGCTAACTATCACATTTATCAAAATATCAAAGAAGAAAATAGTAAAGTTTTTAGTAAATCCTAAAACAATAGCAATGAAAAACCTACAAAAAAAAGCCATAAACAAAATGGACACAACACAGAAAATTGGGTGGGATAATGAGACAAGCAGCACCACCAAAAGCAGTCAGAAAAATGACAAAAATAGATTCTTACCCATCAATAATTACACTAAGTATAAATGAACTAAATGCACCAGTGAAGAGGTAGATTAGTCAGATAAGGAAAACAGAACCCATCAACATGATTTTTACAAGAGACACATCTTATATTAAAAGTAAAAAAAAACAACTACTACAAAAAGTGGGGGAAAAGTATCAAGCTAATGAAAAAAAAGAGCAGTAATGACAATATTAATAACTGATAGAGTGGTCTCTAAGGTAAAATACATGAAAGAAAACAAAGAAGAATATTGTACATTGATTCAAAGGTCAATTGAACAAGCAGATATAACTGTAATAAATATCCATGTACCTATAGAAAGATCATCAGTGTACATTAATCAACTTTTATAGACTTGAAGAGATAGACCACTCTACAAAAATGGATGTACAACAGAGCAAAACACCGTGCAGTCATCCCCCACCCTTACAATTATTTGAGTATATTGTTGCAGCCATTGTGTCGATTCATCTCATTGAAGGTCATTTTCCTTTTCATTGACCCTTCACTTTACTGAGCATGATTTTCTTCTTGAGGAACTAGTCTCTTTGGTAACATATCCAAAATATGTCAGACAAGCTTCACCATTGTTTCTCAGGAGGATTCTGACTGTTCTCTCAATAAATAAATAAATATTTTCCCTGTGGCATCCCATGGTACTTTAAATATTCTTTGTCAAAATCATAATTCAAATACTGTTCTTCTGCGGTCTTCTTGTTTATTACTCAACTTTCAACTGTATATATGGCGATTGAAAATATCATAGCTAATAAGGGACTTGGGACAAACCTGAGAACCTTGGTGCAAGAAATACATAGACTATCGGACATAGGGGAGAACACAAATTAGGACATAGGGGAGAACACAGATGAGACACAAATTGTCAAGTGGAATATACTGAAGATAAAGCACCCATGTACATCAAAATAATTCACTAAGAGAGTAGTAAGAAAGCCCATTGACTGGGAAACATCTATAGCAATGACACATGAGAAAATGACCTGATTACTAAAATCTACAATATTTTTCCAGCTTACAATAAGAAAAAAAGCCAATTTCCAACTAAGGAGGCAGGCAAAGGACCTGAACAGAAGTTTAATAGGGGCAGAAATCTGATTGGCCAATAAATATATGCAAGAATGTTCTTGATCATTAGTCACAGAAGAAATGCCAAGTAAAACTGTGAGATACCACCCAATACCCTCAAGATAACATAATCACAAGTGTTGGAGAGGCTGTGGTGAGAAAGGAACTTCCACCCACTCTTAGTGGACCTGTAGGTATGTTCAGTCACTATAGAAATAGATTTGGTGATATCTTGATATCTAAAATAGATGGAAATTGAGCTACCATATAATCCTGCAATATCCCTACTGAGCATATTCCCAGAAGAGGCAAGAAACTAAACACAGCTAGACATCTGTGCTCCAATGTTCATTGTTGCACAGTTCACAATTGCAAGGAGTTGGAAGCAACCTAAATTTCTATCAACAGACAAGTGTATCATAAAACTGTGGTACATATATATAATGGGGTACTGTGCATCCCTAAAAAGCAGTGATAAACATATGAAACACATTGCTGCGTGGGGAGAACTGGAGGAAATTATGCTAAGTGAAGTAAGCCAAGTGCAAAAGGGTGTGTACACCATGAGTCCACTGAGGTAAGCTTAAGAAGTGGGGCATAGAGGAAAAGCTAGTATATAAATGCATTTCCGGGGTGACATCCAGGCACTGTGGCAGAAGCCCAACTCAATCCAGGAATATATATGGTGGCCAACTAAATCGAAGGGGAAAAGAAAGAGGGAAAAAAAAAAGACATGGGTGGTGGTGGTGATTGGGGGATAGGGCACTAACCCACTCAAGGGGAGAGTACTGGAGGAGGAGAGAGAGTCCAGGCTTCAGCTGGTGCACCAAAACATGAACAGAACATACCAGCATATAGGAGGGAACCAATAGAGACTTCTATGGGCTGGATCTAATCCCAACTATGTGGACCCTATCCCTACCAGAATATACTTCAGAGGATAGCAGTGAAGCTACAGCTGGGGAGAGGGGCATGTCTGATCAGAGGACACAGGAGCAAAGGCAGAGGAAAGGAGAGTGAGTGGAACACATCCTGGTCCACGAAGCCTTGAGGATGATATTTCTGCTCAGAGCAGACAATGCAGAGAGGACCATAAGGCCTGCCCCACCATGAGACATGATTTTCCTCACTGAACCAAAGCACTGTGGAGGACAACACTGGAGATAGATACTGTGTGCAAATTGTGCTTGATCTGACCTATCATACTGCGGTGAAACACTAAGGGCATGGAATGGAGCAGCAAGGGAAGCAAAGCAAAGAAGTCCCCAGGGAAAACAAAAACTAGACTTTGAGTACTCTGGCACCCCATCAGACTCAACTGGCTAACACTCCTAAAGGTAAAAAAACAGACCTAGACCTCTTTGTAAGATTTTTTGTTTTTGTCATTGGCTTTACGTTTGTTATTATATTTATTTATTTATGCTGTTGGTTTTGTGTTCCTTTGTTGTTTTTTATGGCTTTGACTTGATTTTGCACTTATTAATGTCTCTGCATGTGGATCTAGGTAACATAGATGGTGTGTTAGTCTGGGTAGATTAGAGAAACAAGTTCATAAACACCACACATATGTACATGAGGGAGAGGTTTATATACAAGAAGAAATGAACATTGAGAAAACATCCCAGCCCAGTCCAGATTAAGATTATAAGTTTGATATTAGCTCTTATGTCTGACAGCAGTATATGAAGTCCTCTTCAGGATCACAGAACACTTGCAATGAAGCCAAATGCAGGACTATCACAAGCCAGTGGCTAGAAAGTTTTTGTATCCAGTGGCACTGTAATCTCAACATTGGCAGGGCTTTCTCTGTGGTTTCTCCAGCTTCAGAGGTCTGGTTGTATCCATGTACAGCTCAGAGTACTAGGGTAAGTCCATGTGGCTTCTTCTTAGGATGACTCCCAGGAAGTGGGTCTTGTCAGTAGAGAATCTCTGAGCAAGTGAGTGTCTCCTACTTCCAAGAAGGAAATACCAGATTTCCCAGAATTCTCAGAGGAGAATGCCAGAAGTCTCATTGGCTATCTCCTGAGTGACAAGTCAGACTCCACTCTACACTCTGAATTCTCAAACTGACACCAGATTAGGTGACTGTCACAGGGGGGATGAACAATTCAGAGAAGAAAACACTGGGACTTCCAAAATCCAAAAGTCATTCTTGGGATAAGCCCTCTCAGCAATCTAGGAATAGAAGTAGACAATGAAATCTAGACGTCAGAGGCCTTCAACTTTGTCTCTTTCTTTGGTAGTGGTTTGCTTATCCAGGGACTCTTTCCTTTTTATATAAATTTGGTAGTTAGTTTTTTTCATCTTTTTAAAGAATGATATTGGTATCTGCATCAAGATTGCATTATATCTATAAATTGCATTGGGTGGTTTTGACATTTTCACAATGTACATTTCCCTATCCATGATTATGATAAATTCTCCCATCTTCATGGTTCTCTTTATTTTTTGTGGTTGTATTTTATACTCTTCTTTGTACAATTTTTGTTTGTTTCTCTGATTATATTTATTCCTAAACATTTCATCTTTAGGCCTGTGTGACAGTGGGGTTTTGTGTCAACTTGGATGTACCTATAAGAAGATAAGGGTGGAATTCAACCAATCAATGAGATCACAGCCTGATGGTGTCTTTTGGGGAGTATGGCCTATCTAATACCTATAAAAGACACATTGGAGAGCAGGCTCTCTCTTTTCTTTTGTCCTTCCTGCCTAGATCCTGCATTTGGACTCACAGGATACATGCCAGTTGCCTTTGATGTTGCCTATCAAGCTTGGGAGCTTTCTGCTACATGCCATGACATCTGATCTGCCCATTCAACTCACAGTCGGTTGCAGCACGGTTCACCTCTGGGCTTGGTAGTGTGATACAGCTCATTTACAAAGACATCCGTGGTAGTTATATAATTTCCTGTCAACTTGTTTTGGGTAGAGTCTAGCCTGTCAATCAGGTTGCAGCTCGACAACCTCATTTGGAGGCACCATGGAGATCAGTAGCTCACAGGAGGGCAGACACACTCTGCTTCTTCTTCCTGTTGACAAGGAGCTGTCTGGATGCAGCCAGAGCACTGGAACTGGAGGAGTCACAGGGAGACACATGCTAATGCTGAGATGCTTCCACCACCACTGGATCCACAAGACTTTCCACCCCTTGGCCTGTGATCTTCCTGAATTCAGCGTCATTGTATGACTATGTGGGTCTAAAGAGGGATTTATGGATTAGTATTGTCATATAGGGTGGACCAGGATTCATCTGGACCAGGATGTTTTCTTAATGCTCTTTGATATAAAGTTCTCTCTTACACATGTGTGGATGTCTATGAATTTATTTTTCTAGTCAACTCAGACTAACACAGCATCTCCAATGAACCAGGCCTGCCATGATACATGCCTGAATCTACTCTGATCTCTGTTCTGACTCACTGTAACTAATTGAACTCCTTGGAAGTCATGCATACTGTGACATGCCAAGACCTGGAATGCCTCCAAATACTGGGAGATTAAGCCATCTTCTGAGGGAAAATTCATGTTGCAAGAAAGATCCTAATTAAACCAACACAGCAATTGCCCAACTGAGGTCAGCCAGTTTGAGGTCAGAGAGAAAATAATTAGAAATGAATCATTAAATAGAGTCCAGCTCCCTGGCTACTGGTTGGATAACCATGGGCACTTCTTCATGAAGTCTCAACTTTCTCTGTGGAACAGGGGTTATACTGTGCTGTTCACAACTCTGTACAGACAGTTTCTGGATTACTAACAAATTCTGTTCCTAGTTCTCTCTTTATCTCCCATTTGTACAGAAGATAAAATAACTCGATATGGTATTTAACTTCAGTTAGTCAAATTTTATGAAAGACCCTGAATATTACCTGAATATTACCAGAAGAAAAATCACCACAAAATGCTTTCTGATATACAAAGACATCTGCAACAAAATGATATAGTAATGGTAAAAGCGTTTTATGTGCTTTGCAACTAGTTCCTGTTTATTGTTATGAACAACTGTATCTTGCTGGTGGCGCGGGCAGCTTGAAATTCTCAGCCAGGCCACTTGATGTTGGGCTTTGAGCTTTCCAGTGTCATCCATTGCCAAGTTATCTTCCCTTTCATGCCTGGGCTCTCTCTCCTCATCCTCTGATTCCTGGCTCAGATGGTAAGGCAGAGGGTAAGGTATGTGGCTCTGGGCCACAACTAGGATGTCTGTTGGGGTCTGTGATCCCTGGACCATGACCTACTGCAGACAGTGTGAACGCAGCACAATAGCTGGGAGTTCTGGGATGAAGGTGGATTGGGTCAGCAACCTCTAACTATTCCCAGGGTCCCTGGCCTTCTCAGATGAAGACTGTGTGACTCTAGGCCAGGTCAGAGGCACCATGCTTCTTTCCATGTTTTCTATCCTTGCTGCACCTTCCTGGGTTGGATAAAGGCAGGCTTTACAGTTACAGGGGAGGGTGGAGACTGAGAAGGAGTAGCAGTGAGTCTCAGGTGAGGCGGATGTCACTTGCTCATTTCCTTTGTGAGATCTCTGTTGTTTGTCCTCAAGAAAAGATATATGGGCATTAGGTCATGTGGTAGTCATGTGCTTATGTTAATTCTATGATTGAAATGTAGGGGTGGTGTCTAGCCTGTTAATCTGGAGATAGCCATGGAGTAGCCAATGAGGCCTCTATGTGGGCCTGGCTTTCTCCTGAGACTTCTGGGAAATCTCATGATATTTCCCTCGTGAAGATGAGAAGCTATCTTTCCCAGTTTTGGGGAGTTAGTCCCAGAGACGATGAATCACAGAAAAGAAAAGATGGCAGCATCCGAGAAGCTGGAGGAGCTGGCGGAGAGACCACATGGCTTTGCCCTGATGGAGCCAGACCTCTGAAGCTGGAGTGGCATGCTGTTGATGGACCCTGAGCCCTGGAAGCGAGAAGCCATGGGGAGACCCCTGCTAGTGCCAGGATTCTGCACCCACTGACCTGTGACTTCGTGAGTCGGAAGGAGACTTTATAGACTGATTTCGGGCATATGGGTTAATATCAGGCTTGTGACTTTGAACTGGACTGGGCTGGGATGCCTTCTCAGTGTCACATACCTTTTGTATATAAACCCTTTCCTTATATCCATATGCGTGTCTTTGAAATTTGTTCTTCTAGTTTCCCTGGACTAACACAGGTCATAACTATGAGCTATATGTAAATCGGCCATTTGGAACTCAAGCACTGCCTTTACATCATCCAAAAATCCCTACTCATCGCCATCCAATGGACTGTGATTCATTGTGACCCAGTAGGCCATGGTAGAACTGGGGAACTCCAAGACTACACCTTGGAACTGGAGTGGAGAGCCTCATCTTTCTCTTGTGGAAGTTGGTGGTTTCAAATTTCGGACCTTGGCACAGCCCGAGGCATAACCCACTACACCACTGGGGCTCTTTCTATATATCATACTAAACACAAAGCAGTGTTTGCTATTCTTCATGTCTGTAGGAAGGACGATGACTATCAACTTAACACCTATGCGTCCCCACAAACAGTCTTAACCATTTATGAGTTAGGCTTGGGAAGTTAGATTCCAGTGGCCCGCTGATTATAAAGTGTTTCCTAGAAGCCAAAATGAACATGCCATGTCAGCAAACAACACCCTTTCCGTTCCCCTGAGTACAGGGACACACGTTGCCTTGCCAGGAAAGATCACAGTTTGCTTTGTAAGGCAGCAGACTTGTGACTAGAGATGCCTCCTTGCTCTTCCTCTTCTCATGGATGCTTTTTGCTGAATCTGGGCAATTTTAACAGCCAACAGAGATCCGAGGCCTGGAGATCAGAGCAAGATGACACATCACCTTATAAAACAAAACATGCAGACTTTAATGGCTTCAGGCACAGAGTACATACCCTAGCTCTGTCTAGAACAAAGCTCTGTCTTCCCAAATGTACTTGACTTATCACCTCCTTTTCAGAAAAAAAAAAGAAAATCACTCAGTGCCCTTTTGGCAAGGAAAAGATGTGTTTTATCATCCAAGAGGTGAAATTGCCCATTTTGAGAAGCTTTGATCTAGAACAGGAGTGCTCACACTTTTTCAGCATGGGAGCTACTTATAAAATGATTGTCAGACTTAACTACAAACATGCAAAACATATATCTTTATTATATTTATTCATAAATGCATTGAGAATTCTTTAGATGTACAATGTATGTTTCTATACTTTGCATAACCGCATGAGTCCATATTGCACAACACAACACAATTAACTAAGTGCATTTTTTGTTTTGTTTTGTTTGTTTATTTGTTTGGGGGCATCACTGCCCTCTGGTGGTCGTGGGAGCTACCCAGCCTTGCTGCTGCTGGATTTGAACTGCCAAGCCAGTGGGCCGCAGTCCCGCACTCAACCACTATGCCACCGGGGCTCAG
Source organism: Nesogale talazaci (assembly GCA_004026705.1). Lineage (NCBI taxonomy): Eukaryota > Metazoa > Chordata > Mammalia > Afrosoricida > Tenrecidae > Nesogale > Nesogale talazaci. The sequence continues at coordinate 33,520 of PVJH01003173.1, forward strand.
CGCTAAGTGCATTTTTTTGTACTGCGTATCCCTGATCCAGAAGCTTTGCAAAATCAGAAGAGTCTAAACAACCTTGAATTTAAAACAGCGTTTCACTGAAGAAGGGTCTCACATCCAAAGAAGTAAGTGCTTACAGACCTAGCAGATGGCACAAAAGGAGATGGATTCTAGCTGCATTTCTGCCCAAGCCCTCCCATGTACCCACTCAGTCCTTGCAATGAAAGATGTTTACAACTTACCATCCAAACCCGATGATGTTCAAAGTGAATTTTTACCTTACTATTCATTCCTGATTTAATAATCCCCATGAATTCTTTGCAGGTCTCAGCCTGGAAAAACTGAATTGATAAGCAGTTTAAAATGTCTTGGCTGGAGAAAAAAAAAGCCTTAAATATGCTCCACCCTCCTCCCTTAAAATTGATGTCATTCACTCTGGGATGAGACGCTCAGCAGGGCTTATCTTTCCTTGTGTGCTCTGAAGGGAGGACGCCTTTCTGTGCTTGAAAGTGTTTAGACTCCTCGCTATTGCCGTTTCCTGGAGGCCTTATCTCCAGGACATAGACAGCAGATACGAGGGTGACGAAGGTCCACTCCTGTTGTGCAGGCTGTCATCTCCCTGCTCCTTTAAACACTTGGACCTCCCAACGGAAGGCTGAGGGGCAGGCTCTTTAGACAATGTGGGCTTGCCAATCCCCACCCCACACTTCCAGAGTCAGGCCCATGACCTTACTCCACCCAAAGTCCTCCCTGCTGACTTCTAGGCTCCAAAGGTATTAGAAAACCATTTTGGAAATCTTAAGGCCGCACAAGTGGCTTTGGTTCTGCTGCTTGTGCCTGGAGAAAGGAAGAGGCTGGGCTCTAAGTGAATAGTGTCAGGAGTTTCTAGAGGCGAATGACTTTTCCATTGTGCTCAGAAATGATGAAACGTTTCGTGGAAAAAGAACCTTCAGAATTGCCCTTGAAGAGTGTGTAAAACGTACAGGAGAGAGTGAAAAGTGACAGGAAGGGGAAAGGTGGCGTGCTGGGTAAATACAATGCTGCTCCCTGGGGAGAGGGTGGGGGGCCTTGTCTTCCAGGAGCAGGAGGAAGGAGTTGGCCAAGCTGACCATTGGGGGAGCGTTGCTGTGATGACAGGAGCCACAGGCAGTATGTTTGGGTCATCACCTCCATTCTCCAGTCCAGGATTCCAGGATGAGGCTGTATTCGGGATTCTGACTCTGCCTAACTCACTGTACTTGAGGTACTCCCAAAGCAGGCTGTGGCTGATACACTCTACCATGCATCCTGGGGTGTCCACTGAGCAGGAGTAGTTGGTCACCCTCCTCTCCAGTCTGCAGGGGCCCACTGCTCAGGCTTGGTTCCTTTTCCTAAGCAGGCAATGCTCCCAAACAAAGTCTACTATGTATGTTGGACTATTTTGTTTTTCCTTTTAGTGGATATATATATATATATATATATATATATATATATATATATTTGTATATGTAACAAAACGTTTGACATTTTAATCACCTCCACATGTACAGTTCAGCAGCATTCATTTTAATCATTGCCACGTTGTTCAAAAACAAGTTCATTGTTAGAGTCAGTAGACACAATAGTTCGTTAAATCGCTCTGACAGTTTCTCAGTGTGTCCTCACAGTTTTCAAGCTTTCTGATGCTTCTAACAAGCAGTGATTCCACCAGAAGTGGGGTGTCCTACACATTGAGGAGCACTGGTCTAGAATCAGAAAGCAGCACTGACATCCCGCTTTCAAATTGTATGGTTTTTTTTAAAAAGGGAAATGATGTAAAATCTCCAAACATGGTTAGATTGGAGATACTGGAAGGGTGGAGAGAAGGGGGGAGGACTGGGTAGAGAGACAGAACCAACAGCAAGGATATATACACAAGCTCCAATTTGAAGGATGGGGATCAAAGGAGTGGGTTGGGGGAGAGGTCGGGCAGTGTAAGATATGACAGAACAATAACAATGTATAAAGTATTGAGGGTTGGTGGGGAGGAGAGACCAGGGGAAGAGGGGAAGGAATGGAAAAGCCGATACTAGGGCTTTAAGGGAAAAGGTGGACGATTGGAGAACAATAATAGAAGTGGACATGTGAGGGTGCTTGATGAGCATGCTTATTTATATATTGTGAAAAACGATGTATGAGCCCCCAATAAAATGATTAAAAAAAAAAAAACCTAACCGCTAAATAGAAAAAAAAATCTCCAAACCACTATGATTCCCATTGAAAAGTGAGTGCAGCATGAGGAGTGCAACGTGGCCCTCTGGTCAGCATACAGAAACACACAAGCTGTCAGCATGAGGAGCGCCACTTAGCAGTTCAAAGTGTCCAGCACAGATTTGGCCAGACCTCCATGGGGACAGGCCTCGTCTCACCTTGGGTTGTACACAATTTTTTCAAAAGCAGTTGGGGAAGACAACATGGGTGCAATTCCATAAGCCCCCGGGCTTTCATCTCCCCCAAGGGGTTCCCTCTGCAGCATGTCATGCCACCCCTCCCCTATCCTCTCTCCAAGGACACCAGTGTCCACACTTCTAGTCTTCCAGTAGATCTGACTCTGAGGAAGGCTGGAACCAAAAATCAAGGAGTTTTGGAAGTGTCAGAACCTCACCTGATGACACTACAAGGCACAGATAAAAATCTATGCCTTTTGTGAAACCCATTCCACATAAGAGTGTCAGTCAACAGATTCATGAATGTCCAACTTGGGGCCTACTTTAAGGTGCTCTGAGGCACTTGGAAAAATACGTTTTTTTGGAACAAGTAAAAAGAGCATCTCTATACAGACATGCCCAGTAACACCCCAAAGCAACTTTGTGTGGCACAACTGGTTGATATACTTGGTTGCTCTTTCTCCATTGGCTGATTCCTTGGGGCAAGTTTGAGAGGTGGAGAGGCATGGCCAGGGGCAGGAGGGAAATCAGGTACCAGGTGGGTGAAGATAGTGTGTTGAAAGATGGCTGAGCTTCCTGGGGCGCTCACCTGGGGGTGGCATGAGGTGGACACAGCCAGACCTGTGACCAGACACGGATGGCCTGTGGGCGTACTGGGGAGAGCATATCCCATGCCGCATGAGGACAGGTGTTGAGTGTACATGACCGTCTAGGTGTAGTCATCCCACTGACTTTCCATCGCCAGTGAGGAGTGGAGAGCAGAAAAGGCGTGGACACTTCCCTCTGGACACGCCTCGCAGAGGATTGCTATGGTAACCTCCCTGCTCTGGCTTTCAGACCAAGAACATGGTTTGCAGCAGATTCCAAATCCAAGTACTCCCCTGCCCACTTCCCTGATAAGCCTTGTGCCAACATTGTCAGGAGCCTGGCCCTGTGGGCAGCACATGTCTGCAGAGGGAAAGGAGGTGGGGGTAGGGTGGGAGACACAACACCCTATGGGCTCCAGCTGGAGATCCTTCTCCAGGACGGGGAAATAGCTGCTTTGAGCAGGCTGAGTCTGGGAGTCACAGAAACCAGGGGTCCAACAGCAGTGTCGGAATCAGGGAAAGTGGGTCTGAACCAGAGTAGACTCTTCCAGAGAGAAAAAGGTGCTTTCATTTTGTTGGGGCCCATTTCTTGGAACTTTCCTCATGACAATAGCTTCATCTATTCTCTAGTTCACTCAGCAAGAAACACGAAGAACCTGGGGTCGTAGCACAATGACTTTGGCATGGTGCAAAGATGGCCTTGGAAGAAAGCAGGGGGAATAACAAGCAGTTCCACGCCGACTGCTTCTTTTCCCAATGATTCCTAGTGTGACATGGAGTTTTGCGTGCTTATGTCGGTGACTGAAGTCTGCAAACCTTTCCCTGACATTTGAAGGAACACTGGCTATGCAAACCGGGGCCATTGCACTAGATCCTAGTGACTCAGAGGCTGCCCCAAGCAGAGACCACAGAGAACACTCTGGAGACTGTTGGTTCATTCTCTTTGTTCTTGTCACTAGCTGTCATAGAGTTGGCCCCTGATTTCCGGCAACCCCTGGACAGTCAGGTTCAATGTTGCTCAATTCATATCATTGCTCTGACCAGCTGTAGATTGGATCACTGTGAGTCACTGGGTTTCCATGGACTGGTTTTTCAAAGCAGCTGTCCAGCCTTTTCTTCCTCATTTGTATTAATCTGGAAGGGGTCACGAAACCTGTTCAGCATCGTCGTGACATGCAAGCCCCGCTAACAGAGGGCCATCTGTGACGTGTGTTGGTTGGAAATGGAACCATAGGGCTTCCACATGAAAAAATAAGATACTCTACCATTGAAGTGTGATTACAGCCAATTGGGTTCAGCATCCAAAGACTGTTTCATCATTCACAAACCAGGATGGGGACACGACTGATGGGCCTTGCTGGAGTGTGATTCAGTCTCCTAGGGGTATAAATCCTGCTTTCTTTCGAAGGGTCTTCTATGGCTCTGGGGCCCGTTTTCTGGGTACAGAGGGCATTTTTCTGGTGAGGCAAATTCCAGAGGCGTGACCCTGAACCAGGCTTTAGAGCCAGCAGTCAGCCCAGTGAGAGAATATCCCTTGTGTAGAAGTGATTTGGGGCAGCTGGAATCAATCTGGGGCTGGTGGTTTAAGGGTTAGACTGAAGCTGCTTCTCCTGCATTGCCAATGAACAGATTAAATGGGAGATGGGAGCAGTTAATTCTCTGAAGGCTCCTCTCGCCACCCATAGAGATGGCATTTATAGCAGCTCGGCCTCCACCCAGTGAGTGCTACAGCTCACAGACAGCTACTCTTCAGAAAGGCTTTTGCAGGGTGTGCCCTGTTGCTGTGTGGCTCTTCTGACTCGTAGGAGAGGACAATGTGTTTTCAGATTCTAAGCTTCTGCCTCTGCGCCTTTCCTCATGCAGAGCTAAATAAGAACAGGCGTGAGAGCGAGAACCCAGTTCTGGGCACCACAGGAGCCAGAGGTCAGTTTGCAGAGTCTTCTGACCTCCCTTTCTGAAGCTCAGCACCCCCACTTTTACAGATGGCTTGTAGGCACCACTATGACCTTTCTCACCAAGAAGAGGGAGGTGTGTGGACCAGGCAACATATGAAGAAGCTTGGAGAAGGTGTGAAAGAACATTTTCTTTGGCAAAAACAGAGCCAGAATATGGTAGATGGATTTTTTAGAACCAGCCCCAGCCCAATTTCCAAGCCCACCCAGGTATTCTGAATGCCTGCCATGGCCTATTGTAGTCAGAATCTAGGTCCCTTGCTCAGCACCTAGTAGAACTTGTATCAATCTTAGGCATCAAATGTGGCAGACATGGTGCATCAAGAGTGCTCTCTGGCTCAGAGACATGGTCATCAAGGTCCAGTATTTTACCCAGTTCTCTCGTTCTCTGAGACACCAGTGTTGGACACATCGGTGGCAGTAGGAAGTCTGGCTATCCCAGGACTGCTAGGCTTCTGATTCCATGCACAGAAAACTCACTAAGCAAGAGAACATGGTTCCTAAAAGTCAAGTTTACACCTACAGCTTGTTACCTTGCTGCCAACTTGAGTTCATCAACACCCCCCTCCCCACCCAGCTACAGGAATCAGGAGAAACCTCCAGTCGAACATTTAATCTATAGTCTTAGAACTTGCCACTGTCTGCAGTGATGCGAGCCAAAGATACATATATAAACTCCCCAGATTTTGCTTCCAGGGAAGCCAGGCTAAGACACTAACAATCTCCCTGGAGAGAGAAGGGGCATGGCTGACACAGCATGCCACCCTCCGGCATCTGCTCTGGGGATGAACAGTTGGTGGGAACTTTAATATAACACAGAAGTCAAGCAAGGTTGTGTGCCTTGACACCAAGTCCCTCACATAAAGTCCTGTGAGTGCTGCAGCCTGCACTCAGTAGACGTAGCTTCCATATTTCTGCAGAATGATACCTGACCCCACATCTTTAAGAGTTGGCTCAGGTTCTGAAGTAGTGATTGTTCCCTCCATATGTAGAGACATAATGAACTTATGAGAGCCAGTGCTAGGCTGGATTGAGTAGAGAAACAAATTCAGTGACACTCATATATGTGTAACAAGAACTTTCTATCAAGAAGTAATTGTAGGGCTGAGCCCCGGTGGCGTAGTGGTTGTGCGCGGGACTGCAGCCCACTGGGACGGAGGTTCAATTCCAGCAGTGGGGCTGGGTCTCCTACTCCCACCACCGGAGAGCAGTGATGCCCCCCCCCCCCAAAAAAAAAGTAATTGTATATCAGGAAAGCAACCAGGGTCAGAAGCCAGAGTCTGCCAGCAAGAAGGTAAGGGAAGCTGGGGGAGGGGAAGGTCCACCTTATGAGAAGGTGAGGCTGTGATCTGATTGTCAGGCTAAACTCTATCCCTACAATTTTATATATTTTCAAGTTGATATGAAATTATGTAACTGCCACAGACTCCCCCCCCCTTCCCTCAGGTTCTCTTGGTAAGAGAGAAAAATGTACAAAGTAATAGCTAGAGCAATGATTCTCAACATGTGGGTCATGACCCCTTTGGGGGGTCAAACAACCCTTTCATAAGGGTCACCTCAAACCATCAGAAGACACATAAATGTTTCACAATATATAATTGCATATTGTTTTATGATTAGTCACTATGCTTTAATTATATTTAGTTATAGTCAATTTGTAATAATGAAGATACATCTTGCATATCAGATTATATACATTGCAGTTCATAACAGTAGCAAAATGACAGCCATGAAGTAGCAATGAAAATAATTTTATGGTTGGAGGTCACCATAAAAGGAGAAAGTATTAAAGGGTCGTGGCATTAGGAAGGTTGAGAATCACTGAGCTAGAGAAATGTCATTGAGATCCTCCAAGAACTAGGTGCACTTATCTGAACCAGTTAAACTCAGCTGCAACCTTCTGGGACAGGTCTCCCTGGGGAGCTACATATTTAAAAACTAGCTTGAAGACCACACGATCATATTGAAATCAAGCCCTTTTACCCAAATCCCACTCCAGGAGGGGATTTTCCACATGGAAGCCGCCACCCCCCATATATCTGGAGAGAGATAGGTTACTAACACAGGTGAAGAGAGATGTATAAAGTAACAACTCCCTCCTCCTACATTTAGAGTCAGAGGATCACCTAGGCCAAGCCTTTTATTATTTAAATGGTGAAACTGACTGCCAGGGATCTGAAGTCCTTGGATTGAAAATACCAGTTTTCCTGGCTCCCACTGGGTCTCAAACTCTGCACTCTCTTTTGCCAAGGACAATTTACTGGGTTCTGCATGACCTTGGAGCACAGGCAGCCTGAGCAAAGGTTCTGTCACCCCCAAGACTAAGGTCTCAGAGTTGTGAGTACCAATAAGTGAGATAATAGACAAAGAACACACAATACAACCTGACCCACAATACAACCTGACCTGGAGCAGGGACTGCTTTGCATGGGTAAATTCTGAGGATTAAGCGCAGCACTAGTGGGAGTCTGCATATGAACCTCCCTACACCAGTCCTTTCCTTCCTGGGAGCATCTTGCAATAAACTACCTGCCCTGGTGTTCTGAAGCCCAGGCCTCCCTCAGAAGGTGGATTGAAGCCCTTGGACATACATAATAGAGGACAGTGTGGCCTTCAAGGTCTCCGTGTGCATCTCCTAAGGTAGATACCGAGTGTGCTCAGAAAGAAGTGGAGCATCAGAGGTCTGTGTCCAATATATAAAGTCCTAAGAGGGGAGCTGGGTTTCCAGCAAAGAGCTAGGATGTGGGGCTCACAATCTTAACCTCAGATAAGATCGTGTACATTCAAAGTAAGTATGTAGGATGATACATGGACAGACCTTTCCCTGGCCATGTGACAGACAGACATGTGCTGGCCATGGGAGTGGGAGCTCTCATTAATACAAGCAGTTCACTATGCATTCCCAGGCAAGCAGTTGCTTGTCTGAGAAATGCCTTTCTTCTGTGAAACCAGCCAATTAATTCATCCTGGAAAAATCCCTCAACTGGGAAGCAGGACACATGAGCATAAGTTATACCCAGAGTTCTACATATGCTATTTAGCCCTGGGTAGTTTCCTAGACCTTTACGAGCTTTTTTCATTTGAAAATGACACAGTATTAACATATTAATTAACTCTAGTAAACCCGAGAACCCATATTTTCACTTGTAGGGGTCAAACAGCTTTATTTGTGGCAGATGATATTTTCCCATCAAGTGATGTCCACCTGGGACTGTAGCATCTTGTGCTAGCAAAAAGGGAGTGACTCTTAGAATAGATAAATTACTAGAGTGGAGAGGCTGAAACTCCCAGTTCAGGAGGACGATATGCACTATACACTAAGTTCCACCTCACTCTGTCAGCAGAGTGTGAGTTTCAGAAACTAACGATTCTTTGGTTGTTATAGCAGATCTAAACTCGTTCACTGCTGCTAAATCCATGCCTACTCATAGCTACCCTGTGAGTTTCTGAGACTGTACCTGTTAATTGGAGTGCAAAGTCTATCTGTCTCGCAAAGAGAAGCTGGTGGTTTAGAATTGCATCCCTTGCTGTCAACAAACAGCCTAACACATACCCTTATATCAAATCATTTGGCGGTTGGTCTTGTTGGCATCTAGTTTATCAATGTGTTTTGGCTTTAGCAGATGTATGTGAAAGCAAGCATCTGGTGACAATGGAGACTTTTATAAAGTCTCAGATTCAAGTATTTTTGTGGGAAATACCCATCTGACATTCACAAATACTATTGGTCACCATTCAAACTTTTAAAGACAGCCAGACTCCAAAGTTCAGAGAAGAGAGATCTTGGAAAACAATTGCCACCACTGTGGTAGTTACTGTGGTAGTTTGTTGTCAGTTTGAGTCTTAAGAGTGAGGGAATGGAGTCTAGTCTATAAGTCAGGCCACAGCTTGATGACTTCATGTACAGCTGCTAAGGAGATAACTAGCTCACTTCCTTCGAGACTCACTTGCTGACAAGACATACAGCCCTGCTCTAGATCTGTGGAGTTGAAGGAGTCATCTGGAGACCCCTATCAGCACTGACATGCCTCTACTGCCACTGGGTCCAGAAGACTTTCCATACACTGGTCTGTCATCTTCTGGCATTTGACATCATTGCATGTGTTCATGAATCCAATGAGGAATCTATAAATTGGTATTGGACATATGGACTAATATCAGGCTTATGAACTTTGGACTGAGCTGGGATGTTTTCTCAACATTCAACGGCTCTTTTATATAAAACTCTTTCTTATACACATATCAGTGTCTCTATGAATTTATTTCTCTACTGTCTACCCAGACTAACACAACCACCAAGGATTTGGTGCTTGTTGGGGCACTGCAGCTGCCAGCATGCTAACTAGGTACCCAGGACAAGGAAGAATTCTGCCACAGCATTTGTACTGGACAGGAAAAAGGTGGAAAGTAGCTTCCAGAACAACTTCCAAAATGAAAGTAGGAGAGAGCAGAAAGGAATGGTTTAGAAGCAGGAAGAGCTGGGTTCATAGCTCAGCTCTGCTCCTCACTGACTGTGACTGTAGGCAGACAAGTATCTTTTGTTGTCCAAGTCTTAGATTTTTTTCATCAGTAAGGTGGGAGTTTTATGGCCAGCTGGTCATAGGAAGACAATGCCACCCCATGACAAGAGGTGTCCCTGGGAGCCAAAGGACAGGGCCAGCTTCCATTTCTGTGACACAGAAAAATGTTGCTATCATTACCCGGTTTCTCTGAACATTAGTCTGACTTCTGAAATGGAAATACAGATAACGAATGAGGTGTGGAGCTGTTGGGAGCGAATGTAAGATACCCCCCCACCCCCACCCCAGGTGAGTCTCCCAAAGCCAGAGTGGCACTGGCTTCTGTCAAGCCAGGTGGGATGACCAGACTGGGTGGCCTTACAGTCCCTTGTTGTGTTCACCTTTATGGAGCCGAGCATGACTCTGTGAATTAGCTCAGAAGCTTGTTAAGACCAAGTTGACGTAGTGTTTTCATTCAAGTGTATATTTATTTGACCCCTGGGTTCATGACAAATCAGGAGGGGTTAGGGAGAAGGGAATTGTGCAACCCTTTGGGTCAGCTAGAGCTCACTCAGATCCTGACCCTGACTCTTCACATCTGCAAGGCACAGGACTCAGTTTCTTCCTGTGTAAAATGGAGGATGATGATCAAAGCCTATTCCAGAACCACGCTCTTATATAATTCCAATATGCTTGTTTGACAGTGGTACTACCACACAACATGTTCCGTCTGTGGCCCATGCTGCGGTCACCGCCCCACATGATGATTCCTCATGTCACATGCACTCAAATCCTATATCTCAGTTTAAGCATCTCCCAGGACCATAGTTTCTACACTACACAGTGCCTGGCTGTTTCAGGCCGGAAGCCCCCTCCATCAGTCTCCAGAATGAAGAAAAAGGAGGGAGGGGGCATAAGGAACCCAAACTGAAATTACCTTCCTCATCACATCCCAACCTTAGCTGTTCTCCCCCCTCCCCGCCCTGTCTCATATCCCCAACCCCTTTTGTCCCCATTCCTTTATGTCTCAATCAAATAAATCTTTCACATCCACGTGTTTGTCTTTGAGCCTGGTTGTGTGTATGTGTGTTGCGGGGGGAGGGAGTCACCCTAACCATGACAAGTAGTCCAGTGCCACTGAGTCAATGTTGACTCATAATGACCTGACAGGACAAGCAGAACTATTCCCTCCAGTTTCTGAGACTGCAAATCTTTATTGGAGCTGATAGCCTCATCTTTCTCTTGAGGAGCACTTGGGGGGCTTCAAACTGCTGACCGACAATAAAGAACAATGAAGGTAGCCATATTTGACCTCCTCTGGGTTCCCAATTGCCTTGAGGTGAGGTCAAATATGCTTCCACGCTTCATCCTTTTTACCCCTCTGATACCAACCGCTCCTCACATGCTATATTGATGCTGGCTTTGAAAATTCATTGCGATGGCCACTCAAAACACAGACAGTACTCACAATTAAAAGGGCTTGTTAGTGACATCAATAGGTTTCCATAAGTCAAGATCAGAAAATAGTAAGGATCTAGTCGCTGATCGCCTTGGCCAGCAGTCAGGACTCTCTCTTCAGTTCTCAACCTCTCAGGGAAGTCTCCTTTAGTGCTCAGTCTCTCAGCCACATGGTACTTTGGCTTCGTTAGGCCAAGAAGCCAGCCCATCTGTTGCTCCCTCCTACAGTGCTCTACTCTCAGGCAAGATAAGGAGAGGGTACCCTAAAGTCTTGACACTGCTCCTCGGTGTCTTCATGCTGCAGTCTGATGCCTCTGGTCTCAGTGGTAGAGTAAAGCACGGCTTTAAAATTACCAACAACTTTGCTGTGATCTCAAATGTTCAATTATACTAGACTAGTAATCTCGGGTCTCAATTATAACTAATTCCGGCATCAAGAAAACGTGACTCACTGATTCTGGAAGGCCAAAGATAGAACAAGACAGGCTCTCTAGTCTCTACTACCCTCACCACCATCAACTTCCGTTGTGGATCTAGAGCAAAGGTGGGGAGCACCAGACCTGTGAGCCATATAAAACCCACAACATCATCAACACCAGTTAGTCTCACTTGCCTCACCAAAGCTAAGTAATTCTAGCCATTACATTAGTTAATTAAACGATTGGCCAGTATGGACTATGAATGATGTTATAAATAGCCAGCTGGCCTTCGTCATAAAAAAGTGTCCCAGGTCTAGAGCAGGTGTCTTCACTCTCCTGTGGACTCAGATTTGTCCCCTGAACTAAATGATTCCCTTCACTTGGAAATGTTTCTGTGGGTTCCACCCATCCCAGCAGGCATGATGGAGGACAGAGCCGGTGGCTTGGGGAGAGGGTGCTGCTTCCTGGAGCTAGGAGGACTGGTGGCACAGTAGGGTACACACTGGACTGCTAACCTCAAGGTGAGCTATTCAAAATCAATAGCTGCTCTGCAAGAAACAAATGAGGCTCAGAATTCCTGCAAAGGTTTATAGTACTGGAAACCCTTAGCAACGGTTCTCCTTGGTCCTACAGGGTACCACACTCGTCCTATATGTCAGAATCAACTCATTGACAGTGAGAGGTGAGGAGCTTTTTCTAAAAGTAGCCTTTAAAAAATAATATTTACTGAGAGGAAACAAGTGATTCAAGGTTAAGGTTGGGTTACTGAGCACATAGCTATTGATACTGGCCAGGGGCCAGAGTGGTCACCCCTCTGTTCTGTGACCTTATATTGGCTAAGCAGCTTTATATGCCACTGGGCTGTGAATCCCCAGTTACACAAATGATCTTCAGAAGTCCTTTGAGCAACTCCTTTACAACCTCTTCACAGCTCTGTAATGGTTAGTAGTCAGCCACTGACGAGGGATCCCACCAGATGCTGGGTTTGTGGTAAACAGTAGCTGATAAGGAAAGCTGAGATAATTTCTTGGCCCGACAAGCTTCCTGCAACTCCTGTCCTTGGCCTGCGAGGAGCAAACACAGCCTCCACGTTAGGCTTGAGTGGTGATTCATGAAGTGAGCTGGGGTTGTGTCTCTGCAACTCTCAGTGCAGTGGCTGACCTGAGTGACTGCACCCTCCTGCACTAAGGGTCTAAGATGCCCTTGTGGACTCTTAATCCTTTTCTACCCCATTGTAACTTTGATAAGTTCATCTCTAAACAGGATTAACTTGTGATTGCCCCCTAACTGATTTGAATCTGCCCTTCAGTGTTCCTGCTCCGCCTGTGATATGCTCTCCCTAGAGAACAGCCTGCAGAAGATGGCCCTGAAAATACAGTCGGGGGACGGCAGCTGGTCTGACCCACCCACATGGGGGCAAACCACAAGGGGAGTGCAACAGACCAGCGACAGGAGCGAAGTCACTTCTGACTCAGGGGGCAGCCTTTGGCACACTATCTGAAACTGGTGACGATTACTCACAAGGGGCTCACACTGACAGTTTAAAGGTGTAAGGGGGTGGGGGAGGGGGTAACAGACTGCTGCATTCCTGACTGCAGGAATAACAGTAGGGACTTTTAGGATGCACCTCTTCAGACACGCATGCTGAAGTCTGAGAGGGTGTATATACTGTTAGATAACTGGGACCGGGATATGCAACCCTGAACGAAAGGGGGACTGGACTGGGTATTTACAGCATGCCCTTCTCTCTGTTTAACAGTTCAATATCAAGATCCCTGTTAGCTGTATGCTGTGTGTGTGTGTTTACCGATACAAGATAGACAGGATGGACAATCTTGTGAAGACAAATTGGACAGACATTCCTGGAGGGGTATGGGAAGGAAGGAGGCTGGAGGGAAGGGTGGAGGTGACTAGTGAACCAATAATAATGGGTACAGGGAACACAAGTAAGTGTTGTAGAATTTATGGAAAGTAGGGTAGAGTTTTTCTGGTCATGCTTGATCAATCTAATTGTATCTGAGCAGAATTAGTGAGAGCTGAATGATGGGTAAACATGACAGAGGGGCAGAAGGAAAAAAAAGAGAGAAGAAAAAATGTGATATATATAAATATAAATATATATAAATGTATGTGCATTTGTTTGTGGCTGTATATTTATATGAGCAAATGTAACAAAGATGCTTTGGAGAGCTACTTAAATCTTACTTCAATAAAAAACTGGCTTGCTCTAATAAGGAGGAATTGTATTATACTCAGCACCCTGAAGAAGTAAAGGGTGCATTAACAATTATGGTGAAAGATAATGGATGATGTCCATCTATTAAAGATATAGCATCTGGGATCTTAAAGGCTTGTAGTTAAGCAAGCAGCCATCTAGCAGGGAAGCAACAAATCCCCCATGGAAGAAGCACAACCACCTGTTCGATTATGAGGTATTGATGGGAAAAGTTTTCAGAAGTTCAAAAACAAGCAACCAAATCAGTGTGAAAGAGCATGGATGTAGTGGAGACCCGAAACCCACCTGGAAGATTATTGGGAAGAGATGATAAATCCAGGGTGCAGTATAGAACAGAGGAAACATATAACTATCCTGTAATGCTTTAATATTTCCTCCCCTTACTACTATTGTTGTGGTACTTACATAATCTGTTGTCAGTTTGAGACTAGAGAATGAAGGGCGGGAGCTGAAGCTGTCCATCAGGTCACAGCTTGATGGCCTCATTTGGAGCTGCTAAGGAGATAAATAGCTCATTGGAGGCAGGAGGGAGACTCACTCCCTTTGAGACATGCTTGCTGACAAGACACATGGAGCGAGACTAGATCTCTGGAGCTGAAGGAGCCATGTGCAGATCCCTGCCAGTGCTGAGATACCTCTATTGCCATTGGATCCACAAAACTTTCAACCTATTGGTCTGTGTTCTTCCTGCATTCAGCATCATTGCATGTGTTTCACGTGTCTGAAGAAGAATTTAAAGATTGGTAACAGACATATGGGCTAATATCAGGCATAACACAATGGTTTCTATTTGTTCTGCCTCATTAATCATGTTAGATTTGTGTATGTTCATTTGTATATTTAAGATCATTTGGTACATGAAAGCCAAGGGTTTCTGTCTTTGAGAAACCTTCACAAATAGTAACAGGAGTAATGATTCCCTGAGGGTCTAGGAAGAAAAGTGGTAGGGGTGTGTGTGGGTGGGCAGGATAGGGAACAGATAGCTTTGATAAATATATAACCCCACTTGATAGGCTCTAACAACAGAATTATATATGAATGGACAGATAAAATTGTGTAATATATGGCAAAAAATACCCAAACAAAATTATTATAGGAAAAAAGAAGGGTTCCCGGGCAGGGGATGGGGAGCTGATATCAAGAAATACAAGAAGAAGGAGAATGGTTTGGAACTGACTGTGGTAGCAATTTTACAATACTGCTTAATACTGATTGAAGTGTGAAATGTAATGGCATCTATAAGAACTCCTAATAAAATTATAAACAAAAAACCCAAATAAATGATTCCCTTCTTTGCCCAACTAGGACTTCAGAGTTGGTGCTTCCCAAGCAGTAGGGGGGTGAGGGTGGGGGTTACTACTCATGCTGGCTCCACAGAATCAAGTGTAAAATATTCAGGAATGCAGTAAAATTAAAGCAGATTATATAAACTTGTTTTGAAGTAAAGATGTTAAGTATTAAAAATCTATGACTCCTGGGCTATTTTTGTACATTTGCATATTTTACTTCATTCTGTGCTTCTGAAATCATCTGTGTCTGTCTGTGTGATGAGCATATGTAGTAGACAATGGCTGCTATCAAAGCATCACATTCAGGGGCGCTACACTAGTAGACTGAAATTAGCATGGTGAGGCATTTACACCACAGAAAGGGACAAATGCTGCAAAGGTGGACTTATTTACCTAGAGAGAGTGCCAGTGCTGGCCACTCACTGTCACGTTTTGCTTTAGAGCTCCCAGAACAGATCAAGGTTGGGAGGCTTGGTGTCCTCAAAATATTTTCTTCCAAATAGCACCTTTGAGCTTTAAAATCTCTGTATCTTCTGTCAAAGAGAGTGAAGAGGAATCTTGGTGTGAGTATAGGTCCCTGAAGGAAGAGGGGTTGGGACTCCGAGCTGAACTGCCCATTTTTATTTGATGACACTCCAGTTTGCTGAGTAGATGAGGGTGGGGGGTCAGGGGCAGCGATCTTGGAAACCAGTAAGCTTTGGTTGTCAGCAGGAGCCCTCAAAATGGGGCAGCAATGACACTTCTGAATTGAGAGGGGCTGAAACAAGAACACAGCACCACAATCCTCACATCAAGGATAAAGACATTTTCCTAGATGACTGGAGCATTTCAAAGAAGTTCAATGTCATGATTCTAATACTTGATTATTATAACACAGAGCTTGTACATATTTTAATTTACCCTACTTTATTAGTCTGGGGAAAGGCATTTTTAAATAAACAAAGGCTTTTTTTTCACACTCTCATTTTAAACTAAAATGCTTCACTTTATCCACAGTATCTAAGTCTATTTTTTAAAAAAAATAATTACTTTTATAGCAAAGAGAATAGAAGTTCTCTTTTCATTTCCAAGGTAAGGAGGACAAAACAGGAATGATAAAGCAATGGTTTATACTGCTGAGTGGTGTTGACTTGGGTGAAATGGAAGAGAGTAGCCGAGAGAGGGGAGATACAGTGGGTGAGAGGTAAACTATTAGGCCTGTGCTGGGGATTAATGAATGACTTAAACTGTTGAATACAAAGTGAATAGTATGAAATGCAAACCCTCATCATTTCACTATTCTAAATAAAGTTCATTGAGTCTATCATAGAATGATTTAAAAAAAAAAAGGGGGGGGGTAATTTTCTAAAGTATGTGACCCGCCTCTGAAATAAGTGGATGATGCTGTGCAAGGCTTGCTTGTTTTTTGCTAGGCCTGGATTTCTGCATCTGGGTCACAGGCCTCCAGTTCAGTGTCCTATTATGTCGCCTGCTAATCCCAAGAGTAATCAGCTGCCCAGATCTGCAGACGTTTGCCTCCCAGTCACAAGTCTGATGGGCTAACCTTCCTGTTGATTCTGGGTTCATCAGCTTCTGAAGTGGTTCAAGCCAGGAGAAGTTTTCAGCTTAATACCTGACCCACAGACTTGGAGCCTCCTTGGAGGTAGATTTGACTTGCCCACTTCTAGAGTTGTTTGAGCCATTTTCTTGATATAAATCTGTCTCTCTCTCTCTCTCTCTCTCTCTCTCTCTCTCTCAGAGACAAAAATAGGTAGCTAACAGCAAAGACAGTAGGTTGAAATCACCAGCCACTCCACTACTGAAAGCCTTATCCTTTCATCCCTTGACAAAGTTAGCCTTAAAAGCCTACAGGGGCAGTTCGACCCTCTTTGGTAGGGCTGCATTGAGTTAGACCGATTAAGAATTGGCAAAGAGTTTGGTCGGTGTTGTACGTATGCACGTGTATATCTAGATTTGCTTCTCTAGAGAACCCAGTCGATGGAAGGGCCATAAATTAAGTTCTACTCTCCAGAACTCTCCTGAAGGTCTTAGTGTGCTGAGGAAAGCAAGTGGGTGAGCATTTTGAACGCTGGTGCTGTTTCTGTAGGTGAAACCAAGCCTGTGGAGCATACATTTGCAGAGCTTTCTTATGCAAGGCTGAAATCCAGGTGCTGTGGGACAGTGGCTAGTGTTCTGTCACTCTTTGCTGGCTCCATGGTCTAGTAAGACTCAGTCCAACACCAGAGAAAGTCCTCAGAGAAGTGCAGGTCCTTGTCCATTGGATGCTGGACTGGTTGTGGTGTATACATAAACGGCATCGAGTATTGGGACATGCAGCTAGGCAGCATCTGCCACCCTATAATATTTTAATTGAGAACTGACAATCTTAGGGCAAAGTTTGCCTTCTGAAGACAAAAGACACCTTAACACAGACTTGCTGACTAGTGAGTGCGTCAGACTTTTGACCCACCAGCACTGTGTGATCATACATTTGCATTGTTTTAAGGCACTTGTTTCATGGTTCTTTGTTACAGTAGCAGCAGGAAAATAGTACCTAATCTTCTCTTTAAATATGGCACAAAAAAAGAGCTTAGTTTACCTGTTCCTTCCTTATATCCATTCAAAAACAGCACAGAAAAGGAATATCTATCTTTAAAGAAACAATCGTGCACATCTCAACCCACAATTTTCAGTGATTAAATTACTAGTTATGAAATTCAACAAAAAATCATTGTGTTTCTTTATGTGTAAGTTATTCATGTCAGGTGGCATTGTTAGAGCAGAGAGTAGGAAAAAAACACAAAACCGTGAATATTTTTATAAAGGATAGTATCTATAATTGAATAATGATATAATCCCAGATTCTTTTGTTTATACTGTCTGGCTAGATGTATGTATAGCTCCTGCTTATCTATAAATATTTAAGTCTAGATACATAAATATATTGTGAAGAAAAGGTCAGAAAATTACTAATTGTGGTTTCCCCAGAGTGACAATCATTTGTGTAATTTTTACTTCATCTGTTAAAATTTATTTTCCATTGTTTACTTTTTTAGAGACTAGTTGAAATTCAATAAAAATATTTTTTTCAACAGGCTAATTAGGGGGATACAAAAAAATCAGAAGTGATGAGGAGGTAATAATTGGAACAGAGGTGAATACATTATTTTGAGAGAACAATATAACCCTGTGCAAGTAAGATAGAATGGATGCTCTCCTAAAAATGGTCATAGTATAGGTATTGTTCCTTATCTAGGAAAAGATGTCTGACTCAGAAAAATAGACTAAACAGACCAGCCCCTGTGGAACAATGAAGATTGTTCCTAAGGGTCTGGACACTTCCCTTAGGTCTGGACAAAAGTCAATGAAGCTTTTAGATTTAAGTAACCTATAATTTCAGCACCGTATAGAAACAGGAGCAGGTAGAGAAGAAAGAAGCTGGGTGAAGTCTAGTTTTGGCCTGATCCCACGGGGAGATTTGAAGGGGGCATTGCAGTATGGTGTCCATTTATACTGAAGCCACGCTGGCTGTGGTGGACCACATCTGTCCATTGGTGCTGGGAGAGGGCTGCAATAGGAGGCTCTCACAGGGTATCCTACCCAAGGGGAACAAGATAGTCATTTACATAGAAGATAAAGACGCACTTGATACAACTCAAAATTTTATCTGATTTAAAAAATCAAATGAGTGGAAATAGATGCCTGATTTCATAACATGAGAAAACATTTTGTGTTAGAAATAGCATGCTTAGCCATGAAATACTAGGAATATTGTCATCAAACCTGCAAACAAGGATGCCAAATAGTGCCACAAAAATTAACAGTTTCTTTAAGCTCTGTTTGGTGTAATTAATAAGAAGAGAACTACTGAGTTTAAATGTATAACTGAGAAGTCTGCATGTGAGTTGTTTCATGTACAGAAAAACAAAAAGGATCAACTACAACATTATTAGAGACAACAAGCATATCCAATCAGGTGCTGGCTACAAATGTCATTTGCAAAAATCAATCACGTACCTTTCTAAAACATGCAAGAGTCAGAAAAAATGAGAAAAGGGTGCCATTTATGATAACTATAAAATATTTTGAAGCCAAAATATACATTCATGTGACAAAAACTTATAGCACTAAGAAGAAAAAAAAGACGTTAGTACATGAGAAGATATTCCTTGCTCTTAAACTAGAAAACTCAACCATATAAAACTTCTAGCTCTCCACACATTTATTTGTGGAGTATAAATCAAAACTGAAAAATAACCAACCAAATGTGATTATTGCTATCTATGAATTATTTTTCTAAAAGATCATTTTATTGGGGACTCATACACCTCTAATCACAGCCAATGCATACATCTATTGTATGCAAACCACAGTCACACATCTCTTGTCATCATCACTCTCAAAACATCTTCCTTCTACTTAAGGCCTTGGTAGCAGCGCCTCATATTTCCCCTCCCTGCTCTCCCTCCCTCATGAACTCTTGATAATTTACACATTATCGTTATTTGATCATATTGCACACTGTCTGATGTCTCCCTTCACCCATTTCCCTATTGGCTCTACCCCAGGGAGGAGGTGATATGTAGATCCCTGCAACTGGTTCTCCCCTTTCTACTCCACCTTCCCTCTAGCCTCCTGGTATCACCACTCTACCACTGGTCCCAAAGGGATCAGCAGTCCTGAATTCCCCAGGTTTCTGGCTCCTATCGGGACCACATCTGGTCTAGCCGCATGTGTAAGGCAGAATTGGGATTGTGATGGGAGGAGGGGGGTAGCATTTAAGAACGAGAGGAAAGTGGCATGTTTCATTGTCACTACCCTGTACCTTCATTGGCTAGTCCCCTCCCTACGGCCCTTCTGTAAGGGGATGTCACTTTACCTACAGATGGGCTTTAGGTCCCCAATCTGTACTCATATGGGGAATTCCTATGGGAAAGTTCTTACCAGAAAGTAAAACCCAGTTAAAAGAATAAATGGGAATATTCAGCGCAAAAGTAGTGGCGGCAGGCAAGTAACTGATCACGGGGAGTTGACTTCAACTCCTGATGGACCGACGCTTGTCAGAAGAGACTTGTGCTTCACAGCGCTTTCAGTGGCTGATGCTTCAGAAGGCACTTACTAGGCATCTCTCCTTGGATGCCTGCGAGCACTCTTGAACTTCCATCCTTTTTGTTAACCACTGCACAATGAGCTCTTTGTGCCAAGCACTCTGACAGTGGAATAGCTTTTCCCCTTAGAGCAGAACAGTATGATTGAAAGAAGTTTCAGAAATTTTATGCTTTTGGTATAGGAAGAAATAGTTCGATACAGAAAAAGATGCTGAAAGAGTTAAATAATTTCATAATTGAGTTTATAATAAAGATGGTATTTATGAATTAATAGAGTGGACAATTTGGTGACTAAATGAAGTTAGTCAACTCAGTAACCATCCAGATTCAAATTAACCTAGACCCTTATGTCCCTTATGTATTTAATCCAAATATATCTCAAATATGACAAGATATTCCAAATAAAATGACAAAACCATGGAAGTGTATGTATTGTTTTTGTTTGAGTGAGTGGAGGAAAAGAAAGCCTTGTCTAAGCAAAACGCACATTCAGAATTATAATGGACAAGAGTAATACATTTAACTAGGTAAAAAGTAGAGTTTTCTAGAAATAAAAATTAACAATAATTTATAAAGTTTTGGGGGAGTGGGGAGCAAGGATGGAGGGGAAAGGATAAGAAGCTGGTGTCAAGGGCTCAAGTGGAAAAGTGGAGGTTTGGAGAATGATGACAGCAGCAGGCAGGCGAAGAAGCATGGCTATATATATATACATATATTTATAATGTGTATATAGTGAAAAATGATGTATGAGCCCCTAATAAAGTGATTTTTAAAATTAACCATAAATAAAATCAAAAGATAACTGACCAGGTGAAGAAAACAATTCATACATGCACATATATACACACAAACACACTAATTCTATGAATATGCATTTCAGCAATGAAAATACTAAAATCTCAGTTGAAAAATAGATACCTTATGTCCCCAAATAGAGCAGTTTATAGAGGTCTAGTTAAAGCAATCTACTACCACTCCATGATTGGAGTTGAAAGTCAAAACTGTCAAAGCTGAAAGGGTTGATAGAGAACAGACTCCAAGCTACATTGCCAAGTCACAGTATACGGACAGAACAGCGCTTTGCATGTGTTTGTATTTGAAGACAAACAGTGGAAGGAAGACCTTTAAGGGGAAACTTGCAGGTCATGTGAAAGGAGGGAGGGAAAACTAGTTTGTACTCTCTTCTAAATACTGCTTGGATTTTCAAGAAAGCATGTTAATGTTTAATTTTTAAAATGGTACACATGCAGACCCCCAAGGACATTTATCCAGCAGCGGATGTTTTTTGCCGCCGCTGCCTGTCCTGCTTAGCAGCGGACTCATCGTGGGCCCACAATGAATTTGTTCACAGTGTTTGTTTTTTTTTTAACTATAGTCCATCCCTTCAACAGTCTGAGGGACAGTGAACTGGCTCCCTGTTTGAAAAGTTTGAGGATACTAAGAAAAAGTGTGACAGGCACATGGCCACCACCTGTTGCGGGGGTAGGCAGGGACCCCACATGCGGGAAAGGAAAAGGCGGTCTTTGGAGAAAGTCCATGTGAGCCGGAGGGGCCGACAGGCCCCAGCAAAAGAGAACCCCCCTCCACCGCCCCCCCGACTGGCCCCACTGGAACGGTCCTGAACTCTTTGTCCTTTTAGCGCCACTGAAGTGAGCCTACAGGAAACCAAGACATATATTTCTCTCCAGGAGGTCCAGGCATGGGAGACTTGTCTAGAAAGTCCTGCGATTTGGATCAGAACTCCTGGCTTCTGAAGTCACAAGAAGAGTGGGTACATTTTACAGAGAAGAGAAAATGGCAGAAATCACCGTCCAGGGGAAATCCCGTGAGTTGGCCAGGCCCCAGGCTGAGAAGAGGCTAGCAGGAGATGCTGATCCCAGTCACTTGTTCAGGATTAAGCGTCTGTGTCCCGGGCTCTGCTACCATCTACAACTGCGTGCCCACTGCCTTTGGCAGCATTGGAGTTGGTTTTGAACTTAATGGAACTTTACCTCCTATCGCTCCATTTCGTCTGCATTGTTGGTCCTGAGTCTGCATCTATCAATGTTGCTTCCCATCCTGAATAAAGACAGGCTTCTTAGTGTACTTTGTAAAACCAAGTTTGACGAGTCCTGGTAGCATTAGGCCTATGTATCAGGCTGAGATTCTCCAAGGAGGGTGTTAAAACCACCGGGGGATACTTTGGGGGAAAGACGGTGCTTTTTACTCCTGTCAAACATTAGCCTCGAAAACTTACAAGAGGACTTCTACCCTGTTCTAGGGGGTCACTGTGACTTGACATCGACTTGAAGGCAGTGAGTTTGGTTTGAGGTTTTGAAAGCTTTCCTTGACATGCCACCTTCTATCCACCCCTTCCAAGTCAGCCAGACTTCCTCTGTTCTACTCCACTCCATGCTCACAATTTTTTCTAACTACATTACATTTTATTTGTAAGTTCTTTGTGAGCTCCTTGAAGTGGACACTCTTATTTCAAATCTGCATGGCTCAGTGAGGTGCTGGCATGCAGAAGGTCTTGAGAATGCTGGTCCGTGGACTGATGTCGAACATCATTCATATTGGGCATTAGGGAACACCGAGCTGGCCCTCCCAACATGCGTGTGACCGCCACTTCTTCCTCTGTTAGAAAGAAAGGTCCCCAGAGGCCAGGGGGTCAGGGTTTGTAACCTCACATGTGGCCCTACACAAAGAGGCCAGCCTCACACAAAAAGACCAGTGATGAGGAGGACCCTTACAGAAAGCACACGCCTCCCAGGATGGATTCCAGATGCGAGATTTACTTGGGGTGTAATCATCTGCCCCTCCTTCCAAACACAAAAAGACACAAAACCTGATATCTCATGAAAAGCAGAATGTGTGCTAAAGGCTGTATATTTTCAGACAGGGAATACCAGGAATGAGAATAGCAACAACAACAACAACAGTTTTGAATCAATACTGACTCATAGCTAAGTGGTTATGCATTGGGCTGCTATCTGCAGGGTTGGCAGTTTGAAACTCCCAGCAACTCCAAGGGAGAAAGATGGGGCTCCCCACTCCATAAACAGCTACAGTCTCAGAAACTCAGAGGGGCGTTCTACCCTGTCCTGTAGGGTCACTGTGAGTCAGTAAATGGAATAGCTATCTGCATTCACACACACCAAAGGAAACAAGGGCTTCTTTTTCTTACCTGGAGCTAGTTCTATGAAAATTCAGTTATTAAGCATTCATTGGTCTGACCTGCTCTACCATATGCTCTTTTTTTTTTAGGTAACTTACAGATCCATGAGGACTAAGAGAATGTCCATGAAGAATTGTCTACTTTACGATCCCAGAAAGTATCCTCATCCATTCCACCCCACCCATCACTGCATGTAACCCTTCAAAGGGTGACTTGGTATCATTAGTGAAAAAACAAAGCTGTGCTGATGTCAGATGCTTTCTTGTTATTTTAGTTTGTCTTTACTATGTTTTGTTCTTTCTTTAAGTGAACACCTCCCCCGCCTTTTTCTTTTTCAACTTCCTTCCTGGCATTTGAGTCACTTCCTAAGGTCTTTGTCTGCTGCTACTAAGGAACTTAGTGCCCCAAGTGGGGTATGAATTCTGATGTTTGTTTCTTCAGGGCTTTCCACCCAGATTTAGATAGGAGCTGGGCAGAAGTTCAGGCATAAAACACAAGTAGAAACCAATGACTGTATTTTGCAGGAAAACACATGGTCACCTTTACTGAATTTCTGTGTAGGAATGAGGGGGTCACTAAGGGTCCTGTAAACCTGAAAGGGTGGAGACAGTGCTTTTGAATCACTTTTTACTTTCCACAACTCAGGGGTGGGGGTGGGGCGTAAGGGAGGCAGATACCTTCTTTGTGCTTACACGTGGTGGGGGCAGGGGTGGAAGAGACCCATAGTTTCTTGTCCCAAGGAAAAGTTTTTCTAGTACGTGACTTGATGGCATCTAACATCAACAGGAGTTGCCCCTAAGTCAGATACTTTGAAGTTATCCATATATCCCAAACTCACTGCTAGGAAGTCCATTCTGACTCAGAGCAATCCTATGGCATCAATATAAGTAATCTATTCACCATACTGTCTGTATTCCAAGCATAGCAAATGAAGGCCTCCTCATGAGCTGATTGTACCATATGCCAAGTCCAGATAAAGACAACTCAGAAAAGAAAGGGAACTAAGACCAATATTTCTCAAGAATATATATGCAGGAATTCCATCAAGATTCTAGAATACACAATGTAATGGGTAAACACATCATATGTCCTGATCAGGTGGATTAGAATCCATACTAGGAAAGAAAGTGTGATTCAACATTAGAAAATCAATTATTGTACTTCACTACATAAACAAAAACAAAGGAAAAGAATCATGGTCATCTCAATAATGCATCAAAAGCACTAAGTAAAATTCAAAACCTTTTCCTGAGAAAAACTCTTAGCATAAGTATAGAAGGGGGCATTTCTCCACACAACAAAGGACATATACATAAAACCAATATCCAATATTAGTCTCAAAAGCCTTACCCTAGAGAAAAGGAATGAGACTAGGATGCCCATTATGACCACTTTTGTTCAACGCCACCCCCAAAGTCCTTGCTAGAAGCAAGAAAGGGAAATAAAAGACAAGCAACTTAGAAAAGAAGAAGTAAAAGTATTTCTCTACATAGAAAGTTTTGATACAGAGAGAACTCTAGATTACATGAGAAAGTACAGGTTCTAGTAGAAGAGTTCAGTAAAGGGGCAGGCACAAGATCAACACTCCCAAATCAATGCAGTTCCTTTATGGCAGGGCTGAGAAACTTTTTCCTGTCAAGGGACATTTTGATATTAATAACATTGCTCTAACAAGCAACACAAAATTATCAACTTAAAATTTAGTCTATATTCTGTCAAACATTCAATTAACTCACCCCCCCAAAGCAATGCCTTTAAAGAGGTCTTATGCAGCAGATATATCCAATGCAATGTGTCACTTAACATCAACTGCTGCTGTATGTGCATTGATTATGAATCTAAGTAACATAAAATCAATGGCAACCTCAAACTTTCCTCCATTTATCAGGATGCAACCTATCAATCCATTTGTGAGGATATTGGTCTTCTTTACCTTGAGTTATAAATGGAGATTAAGGTGGTACTCTTTGATTTTCATCACCAAATGCTTCAAGTACTTCTCACTTTCAGCAAGCAAGATGATGTTATCTGATTATTACAGGTTGTTAATAAGCCTTCCTCCATTTCTCTTACTGAAGTCTGCATATAATCCAGCTTCTCTGATGATCTTCTCAGTATACAGATTAGATAAATATGGTGAGAAGAGACAACATTCACACACATCTTTCTTGATTTTTAAAATGATGCACCTCATTGATCAAGTGACACATTGCATTGGGTAATCTGCTACAGACTCTATTGAAAGTTTTGAAGAACTGTGGTATTTTCAATAGCTTCATATGTGTGTGGAAATTGCACAATGAATAAAGAAAACTGACAAAGAATACATTTATTTAAATTTTGGAACTGATGAGGGATATTGAAGTTACTAAGTGCTGCCAAAACAAACAAACCAGAAGTAGTATAACTAGAATTCTCCTTGAATGCAAGATGGAAAGACTTTGTGTCACATACTTTGGACATGTCATCAGGATAGACCACTTCCTGGAAAGGTCGTCATGCTTTGTAAAGCAGGGGGCAGAGAGAAAGAAGATACCCTCCACAGGATGGATTGACCGAATGACTGTAACTATGGGCTCAAACATAAGAACAATTGTGAGAAGGGTGCAGGAGAGGCGGTGCTTTTTTCTGCTGTATGTAGGGATCACTGTGAGTCCAAGGACCACTGGTCTGTCAATTTGTCATACTGTGGTGGCTTGTATGCTGCTCTGATGCGGCAAGGTATATCACTGGCACTTCAAATACCAGCAGGTCCCTCAAAGTGACCTCTTAGTTCCAGACTAAGAATGGACTTTGAAGAAGGAATAGATTCTCTACATCTGTGGAATTAGCGACAGAAAACCTTATGGTTAGAATCGAAGCATTGTCGGATACCAAAGGAGGGCATTGTCAAAGATAGTGCCAAAAGATGAACCCCTTATATTGGAAAGTACCCAAAATAAGACTGAAGAAGAGCTGTCCTCTTAAAATACCATTGACCATAATGAAGTGGATGGAGTAAAGCTTATGGGAATAAAGTCTTTGAGACCTACATTTGCTCATGGAGCAAAATGAGAAGAAACAGTTGCCAACATCTTTTATTAATTAGAACTTTGAATGCATGAAGCATGAACCTAGAAAAATCCGAGGTTGCCAAACATGAAATGGAAACATGAAATAGATATTCAAGGCTTTAGTGAACTGAAACAGATTACCATCGACCATCTTGGATCAGAAAGTCATGGGATTTCCCATGCTGGAAATGAAACAATATAGAGGAATTTCCTTGCATTCATCATCAAAAGGGACATTTCAACATCTGTCTTGAAGTGTAAAGATGAGTGTGGTAGGATAACAGCTATTGGCATATAAGGAAATGCAATCAATACAACTATTTTCACATTTATGCACCAACCACAAAAATTAGTGATGCAGAAAATGAAGAATTCTATCAAGTTCTTCAGTCAGAAATTGATCAACTATACAAGCAAAATGCATTGATAATTACTGGTGACTAAAATGCAAAAGTTGAAAACAAAGAGGAAAAAGCAGTAATTGGGAAATATGGCCTTGTTGCAAGAAATGAATCAAGATTGAGGACTTTTTCATTGCAAATGCCTCTTTTTTCAACAATAAATACTCTGACTTGATATTAATTATAGAAGAGCTAAGGCAAATGGAAAAATGATGAAATCAAAGAGCAGATCAAGAAGATAAAACTATAAATTACAATAGAATGTACAAAAACAGAGCTAGAAAATAAAATCAGCATATATTGTACTTAAAGAACTCAAGAAAATATTATTTTAATATGCAAAGATTCTGTGCGAAAACTATTAAATGATACAGGAGAATCCAAAGATGATAGAAAGAAGACAGAGTCTTTCTACCAAAAAGAAGTAGTGGATTTTACATCATCTCAGGATATAGAATGTGAGCAAGAACAAATGATGCTGAAGGAAGAAGGTCAAGTTGCATTGAAAACATTGGCCAAAAACAACTAAAATATTTCAGCAAGCTGATGAAGCATTGAAGCACTTACTTGTCTATGCCAGGAAATTTAGAAGATAGCTATTTGGTCAACTGACTGGAAGAGATCCATATTTGTACCTATTCCAAAGAAAGGTGACCCAACAGAATATTCAAATTATAGAAAAGAATCATTGATATCACAGGCCAGTAAAATTTTGGTTAAGCTCACTCAACAATAGCACATAGACAGGGAACGGCCAGAAGTTCAGAACAGGATTGATCATGTCTGATGGAGTTTGGCTGAAAGCAGAGAACACCAGAAACCTGTTTACTTGTGTTTTATCGCCTATGCCAAGGCATTTGACTCTGTGGATCATAATAAATTGTATATGACCTTGAGAAGAATGGGAATTCCAGAATATTCCATTGGGTTCATGAAGATCTTGTACATGGATCAAGAGACAGTTGTGTGAACAGAATAAGGACAATTGAATGGCAAAATATCAGGAAAGATGTGCATCAGGGATGTGTATTTTCACCATACTTGTTCAGTCTGTATGCTGAGCAAAACCTCAGAGAATCTGGGTTATATGAAGAAGAATGTGGCATCAGGATTAGAGGAAGGCTTATTAACAACCTGCAATATGCAGATAACACAACCTTGCTTGCTAAAAGTGAGGAAGATGTGAAGCACTTGCTGGTGAAAATCAAGGATCTCAAAGACTGCAGCCTTCAAAACAGATGCAATTTTAAAACGACAAAAATCCTCAAAACTGGGTTAATAATTAACATCATGATAAATGGAGAAAAAATTGAAGTTGTAAAGGACCTTCTTCTTGGATTGGATCCACAACCAATGCTTATGGACACTACAGTAAAGAGATCAAAAGATACATTGTATTAGGTAAATATACACAAGAACTCTTTAGTGTATTGAGAAACAAGAATGTTACTCTGAGGACTAAGATACAGCTCACCAAGTCATGATATTTCGATTGTCTTATAGGCATATGAGAGTTGGACATTGAATAAGAAAAACTGAAGAACAATCAATGTATTTGAATTGCAGTGCTGGAGAAGAATGTTGGACATATCATGGACTACCAAAAACACAAACAAATTTGTCTTGTTAGAAGAACAGCCAGAATGCTTTTTAGAGGTCAGAGTGGCAAGAGTTTGTTTTTACCTATTTTGGACCTTTATCAGAAGAGTGGTCCCTGGAGCAAGATATCATACTTGGTAAACTAGGTTGAGGGGGTGGGAAGAGACAGTGAAAAAGAGAAAAACCTTCCAGGAGATGGATTGACACAGTGACTGCAAAAATAGGCTCAAGCAAAGGAACAATCATGAGAATAGTACAGGACTGGGCAAAATCTTCACATCCAAATAGTTCAAGAAGGGGCATAGGAGCGAGAACCATTGGCCCTGAAGGAAGAAGATCTAGCCGGACTAACATATTAGCCAAAAGCAAGGTTTCGGGAATCGACACAATACCAGCTGATAGGTGCTACAAGTGATTCACTTATTTGTCCAAATAGGAAGCTTAGCTACTTCATCAACTGACAGGAAGAGAATGACATATAGCCCCCTTTAAAGAAAGGTGAAGTCGTGGGCAGTGAAAAAGAGGAAGACCTTTGACAAGATGGTTTTACACAGTGGCTGCACAGGTAGGCTTAAACATAAGGACCTTGGTGAGGATGGTACAGGACCAGGCGGCCTTTCATCCTGCTGTACCTAGGCTGGCTTTGAGTTGGAAGTGACTCCATGCACCTAACAACAACACACTATACCCACGGGGAACATTTATATGGTTCTCCAAGAAAACAGTGATGGTATCTTTAAAGGGAGCCAGGGTCCTATGTAAGCCATATGAGTGAATTTTGAGCTCAGACTTCAGGTGTAGCCTGAATCTAAGAACAACTAGTTCTTGTGACATGGCCCTGCTCAATACTTACTTTCTGGAGGAGGTCACAGGAGGTACAGGTGCTGATGCAGAGTGTGAGGAAGAATGCAGATAAGGCCTGTCTATCAGAAAGACAAGGTTCTTAAAGACTTGTACTTAAACAAGCAGCTATCTAGGTGTGGTGTCAGCTTGATTCACATGGAAGAAGTACATCAGCCTGTGTGATCCAATGATTGTAAATAATAGAATCCAATCCAGAAGGAGGAGTGGTATTGGAGCTTAAATTCTGAATTTCTGGTTTCCAGAAAGTTAATGGATGATAATGAAAGTTCAAAACCCCAAGGTGGATTAAGCCTTCCGTGAATCCCCTCAGACTATGGACCACAGATGTCAATGGCTTTTCTATCAGACAGAGTGCATTATAGGCAAGATTACTGCCATTTAGTTAGGTTAAATGTGATACCTGTCATTTGATCTCTCTTTTTATCTATGTATATTTTTCTAGTTTTTAATATTTCATGCTTTTTAAAAATTGAGTTTTTCTGTTTTATTTTATAATTTTTTTAATTTAGTGTTTTGATTGTGCATTTTTTTCTATGGACAAAATCCAGGTTAGATCAATCTAAAGAGAGAGCAACTGGATTAATAGTTTCCTATAAGCATGGCAGGAAAGGTTGCGGGGGGGGGGGGAAGGAGCTAACAGAATGAGTATATGGAAAAAGAAGTGGCTCAAAATTGACTGTGGTGGTGATTAGACAACAGTATTGAATATGATTGAACTAGTGATACATATGACATATGAGCTATATGTATAAATAAAACTGCTAAAAAGAAAGTTATCAATGCACAAGGATAAACCTAGCCTGGATAAAAAAGACCTCCCCAATGAACACTCCTGCAGAAGACTAAAAAAGATTTATATAAATATAAGACCATTCCATGAGCCTATACTGGAAGACTTAACACTGTAAAAATGGCAATATTACCCATAGCAATCTATAGATAGAAATCAATTCAAATCTAAATTCAAACATTTCAAATAAAATGGGTGAAAATATCAGCAACTTTATGGAAAGGAAAGATGCCCCAAATAGCCAGCGCTATATTAAAGAAGAGGAACGAAGTAAGAGGGTTTGCGCTTTCTGATCTCAAAACCTTCTATATGATCACTGAAAGCAGAACAACTTGGGTGTTGGCTCCATGATGGGCATAAATATCAATAGAACAGAATTGAGAACTAAGAAGTAAATCCATCCATCTCTAGGTGGGCAATTTTTTGGTAACAAAGAAACAGTCTAAGAAATAGTGCTATCAAATATCCACTTAAAAATAAGCTAAATAGGATGAATACTTCCCACCATACACAAAAACTAACTCAAAGTGGATTAATGACCAAAATTTTAGAGCTAAAATTATAAAGTTTCTGAAAGATAGCACAGGAAAAAAACTATGCAACTTAATTTCCTTCAGAAATTACCAAACATAGCCATGAATTCAGAAAAAGAAGATAAATTAGATAGCTATGACCTTCTAAAAATTTGATTTGGGGGATCATAAAACAGCTTTAGCAAAAAGAGTAAAAAGAATATCTATAGATTTTAAAATATCTTCAGAAAGGATAGATCCAAGAAAGGTCTAGCCTTAAAATGTAAAAAACAAAAAACAAAACAACCCAAAAAACTAACTGGCAAAGAACATGAACAAACACTTCATCAAAGAAGAAGATGTTGACAAAGGACACACACTTCACCAACGTAGACATTCAATTGGCTAATACACACCTGAAAAGATGCTCTCAATTACTAGCCTCTTAGCAAGATGCAAGTCAAAACTGCAAAGAAATATCACTTTAATTCTGAAAAAATGACAGTGATTAAACGCAGAAAACAACAAATGTTAACAAGGTTTATGTGGGGAGATTGATATACTGACCTATTGCTGGAAGAACTGGAAAATGGTACAATCACCATGGAAAATGGTATGACAACTCCTCAAAATTTAGAAATAAAAGTACTCAAGGTTCATTAGTCACACTCCTATGCACATATTCTAAAGACCTAATAATAGTGAAATAAATATATGTGTACACACTTACATTAATTACAGCATTACTATCAATAACAAAAGTTGAAAAAAACCTAAGTATTCATCCTAAGTAAATGAAAAAATGGATAAACTCTATGTTGTACATACACACAGTCGTAGTTAATTACTGTTACTAGAGCGGAAATAGCACAAGTATAAGATTTTAACAAGCATAAAATTTTTTTCAGGGTTTAGAAGTCTGGACGTTTGAATTCTGGGTACTACTTCTGAGGGTCATCTTTTTTCCCTCTTCCTTATTGGAGGAATGTGCTTGCTGCTTTTGAACTTCTGCTCCTGGGCAATCTCTTTTCCTGTTTCTGTTCTGCTCTAATCAATTTCATATCTCAAAAGAGACTGTTTTAAGATGTAGTCCATTCTCCTCTATCAATACAATCCCATTTGAGAGTTATTCGGGATTTGGAATTGGTTTGGATTATGTTTAATCGCCAAATTGGATTATAATCACAGGCTTAGAAAGGAAGACGCATAGCACATATTTTTGGTGCTATATTTTGATAACAATTCAAGTTATTATATATACAGTTAAATACTATGTAGCTATAAAGAATATTGATGAGTTCACTATATATTAAACATGAATGGATGAATGAATATGGAGGATAAGGATACATATTGTATGATTGTGCTTTTATAAACCCAATAAAATTCACTGCCATTGAGTTAATTCCCACCCCTAGTGACCTTATAGGACAGGGTAGAATGACATCATGGTTTTCTGTGGCTATAAATATTTATGGAAATATACAGTCTCATCTTTTCCCTGTGGACTGGCTGGTGGTTTCAAACTGCTTACCTTTTGGTTAGAAATCTAGTGCTTAATCCACTCCACCCCAGTGCTTCATTGATACTGACTCTGTAGGGGATGGGTAGCCCATAGAATTTTAGTGTGTGTGCTGCCGAAGCAAGCACCGCCCATAGAATTTTAATTGGAGATCATGGGATAAAAATGGGAAGTTGCGTGGCAGCCAGTCTATGCTTACTGATCAGATTTTTTTTTTCAAAAAGGCTTTCTCTTAAACATGGAGAATAAGGGGCTGGAGCCAGGAGAGCAGTAATGAGGAAGTGAGAGCAGAGGGTCAGAGAAAGCAGGCAGAGGGAGAAAGAGGGCCTTCGCTGAATGCAAGAGCTATGGGGTGGGAGGAGATAAGGATAAAAAACCATGAACCTCACCTTTTGGCCTTGGACCTTGCCCTCAGGCAGAGTGCCTCGGAAAGCGGATTATCCCCAGTTCTCTCCACCCAGCTCAGGTTTTTCTACCCCTGTGAAAGAGTTATGGCCTTGAAAACCAACCAGGGCAGGTCTACCCTGTTCTCTGAGTCAGCATGGACTGTGAGTTGGGGTTAATGATCAGAAAGAATTCAGAGGAATCTTAACCCATGTGGGGACTCTGCAAATGGATTTCCAGCAGTTGCTGTCATCCATAGTCCTTTGCAAATTGGGGCACTCAGAATTAAGCTCCAGTATAGTAAGATGATGCTGATGTCCCCTTTAATGGTCCTGGTTCTGCTTCTGTAGGCTCATCTGTGGCTATGATTATCGTTCTGCCACCAATCATGACTTTGTGACACGGCTTTCTTTGTTCTACACCATAAATAAGTAGCTTCCAGAGAGTAAACCCTATTAGGTGCCATTACGATCTTCTCATGCTAATGGTCTCCTTCCTCTGATGAAGTGCCTGTCCTATCTTTGCCCTGTTAAGACTTACTGAATGTTCTCCCTAAATCAAAAACAAAAACCATGAACCTTTGTACCAGAGGGGCAGTAATGGCATCAGTAAGATACCACAGGGGTGATATGGACAGGAGTGGGGACAGGGTCGGGAGGGAAAACCAAAAAACGATGGCCATTGCGTTGAAGTTCATAAAAAGAGACGGAGCAGGAGCCATGGCATAGAGCGGGAGAACCTGAAATGTGGGCCACCTGACACCATTGTAGATACTGATAGCAAGGGAGTCAAACAACATGAAGACTGAAGAGGACCAGGGGACTCAGCCCCAGAAAGCAGAGGTGCGCATGATAAAAGCAGTTTCAGGAGGTCAATAGTGTCAACTAGGGAGCAAAAAGATGGCCATGCATTGAGAGTTGAGAAAAATTAATTCATAAGTGGACCTGAACCATAAAAATGGTGGCTTTGGCTGGGTGATACTTGTGTTGACCGGGGTCAGGGTTCTTTGGTTCTGGAGATAATAAGTCATAATATCTGGCTAATATATGCCAGGACATTGGGAATCTGGAACCCTTTGGATCATATTTCTGGCACGAGGAGGACATTATTTTGGATTACAGGTTACTTACTACCCACTGTGTTTTTAAGAATCAGGTTGCTCCATTACAGGAAGAAGAATCAACAGCAATGTTCAATCCGAGCAGGAATTAGTAAGATAACTATTAACTAATTTCCATATGATTTAATTTGATCTATTGAGATAAGTAGCTTCCTGATTAAGGAAACTTGTGCACTCTTTACCCCAGGTCTAACTTGAGATTTTGAGTGGAAAGGAACCA
Organism: Nesogale talazaci; assembly: GCA_004026705.1. Classification (NCBI taxonomy): domain Eukaryota; kingdom Metazoa; phylum Chordata; class Mammalia; order Afrosoricida; family Tenrecidae; genus Nesogale; species Nesogale talazaci. The sequence continues at coordinate 67,071 of PVJH01003173.1, forward strand.
TAATTGTGTCATTGAACTGCATAGACTCAGATGGTGTTCAATGTGGCAATTTAACTTCTGCAAATTCATTACCCTTCTAAATTACACTCCCCACCCCATTCACAGGTGCATTAATGCTCAAAGGTACATTATCAACATACCGAGATCACACCTCTCTTCGAAACACAAAAGACAAAGGAGACTTTGCACTCTGGACTTGCTTAGGTGAAAGTCGGGAGCCCCAGGCAATCTGGCTTCGCTGAGTTCAGTTGGGAAATAAGATAGAGCTGCATTTGTGCTCCATGGCGCCATCACATCTTAGCAAAAGTCAGCCAAAGATGCTCACAGCTTCCCAGGACTTCTGCATGTTGGGACCTGAGCAGCTGAGCGCTTCACCTCTCATTTCTGCCACCCACTTAATTCTCAAGGGAAACAACAGGCCAAGCAGCAGGTGGTTAGGTCCCTGACCAGCACAGGCATGCCTCACACACCCACCTCTGGCTCCCCCTTCCCTGACGCCCAAGGTGGATGCAGACTGAAGAGTGCAGACAAGTGGACTCCAAGTCTCCTTCCCGTGTGGCTGTTCTGAGTCACTACTGGGATATCTGAGGTCTAACCAATCATCTACCTTCTTTTGTTGGTTGCCTCATCTATTGTTAGCACCTGACAAAGAAGGCCCGTTTTATGTCCAGAAAGATCCCTACTCGTCTTTTCTCACTTTGCTAACATGGCAGGAGGAAGGGAGCAGAGCAGAGTATCATCTCTAAAAGTTTCACGGTAATGCAGGAAAATCGACCAGAGTCCTAAACATCTGATTACAGAACGGAGTGCACACATCCTACTTTGCTCTTGTTCCAATCAAGTAAAATCACCAGGGCTCTGAAGACTGGAGTGACAGCTTTAAGTTCAAGTACCAGCCAAAGTATCAGGTGCTCGATTAACCATGCTCATTATTTAACACAGGGTGTTTCAAACAGGAGGTGTTTTAGAGATGGCTGCTTCAGCCTGAACTAAAAGAGCGACGTTTCCATTCCTTTGGCAGGGCCTGTTTCAGAATGGCATGTGACACAGGCCTAGTATAAGTGAAAATGTGCCTCTGGGAAGACTTTCTATGCCCCTGAGCAGAGATACAGAGATGAGCATTCCTGTTTTCTGAGTTATATCTGAAGATCAGGTTTGCACAGATCCTGGCTCCACTATAGTAGCCAACTTGAAAACCCCTCCCGTTCAAGACTTCCTGTATTGAAGAATTAGCATTGTTTGGATTGTCAAAGTATACATACTTCTGTGTTGAGGGGTCCCCTAATGTTCATTGCCAACAGACACATAACTGGAATTCTCTTAGAAAGGACAGAGAAGGCATCTGCCGCGGAGATACTAGGGATTCCTCACATATTCTGAATCTGTAAAGCATTGTCCGGAGAAAAATTTCAAGCCTCAAATCAAGAATATTCCCTGAAGCTTTCTTAAAAGCCAAACCATAGTTTAGTTTAATTAATAGCAACAGAGTGAGCATGATGTTTTTTTAAAGCTATGTTTAGAGAATCGAGGTGACAACAACTTGGAGCTGTTGGGAGCAGTGGGTTTATAAGAGGAGGAGAAAAGGAGTGAGCGTGGTTGTGCAAGTGGAAGAGCGAATCTATATGGAATGGTACAAGTGAAAATGGTTGGGTGCTCCGCTGTGTGTCTTTTCAATCACACAGTAAAAAAATTAATATGTTAAAAAACACAGAAGGGCTGCCACTCCACATTTTAAACAAGCCGAATCTTGTACAGATTTCAGCTGAAGAAAGCTAATATCTCTAACTGACCGACAGGGTGGATCGCTCTGTTGTTAATTAGTGGAGTTAAGGATCAGAGGACTACCGAGTCAACCTAGTCATATTCACAAAGACCCTGGTGTGACCACAGGTTCCTTGGTCAGACTGTGAACTCGCATTGCTAGAAAATTTTTCAGGAGACGCCCAAACCTCAACTTTTTATGTAAAATTTTGCATTTCTCAGATATTCCGATTATTGACAATTCCATTAAAAAAGATATTCTGCAGTTCTTAGAGTTGAATTCATCTTGAGACAAATAGCCTGCCTCATCCAAATAGAGACCAATGTCTAAAGACTGTTTTAAGATTATTACTAGCTTTGGTTTTCACAGTCTCAGGTGCTGCACTGAAGAGATAAGATCTCTTCTCCATCTTTACCTTCCAGGAATTGTTTAACAAGGAAGATGGATTTATCAGACAGCTAGGAGAGAATACATAGGGGTTTAACCTACAAAGAGTAAAGCCTCCTTTGTAGTATTGCAGAGATTCTGGGTATAGGAAGCATGATCCATTGTTTCAGGTAAAAACCAGATGTGATTCTGAATTTCAATGGAGAAATGAGAATCTATGTGGAAATTAAGGCCGTTGTGACATCTAATTAGAGAAATCTGTACAACTGCGTGAACAAAAACGTGAACAATATAGGCAACCCTACATGTGGAGTCAGCCAGAAACTGAGATGGGGGGCCAGTTTGCAGGGAAAACAATTTACTGTGACTATAATGTTTAACAAATGTTATTGTGTGTATCAAGAGGTTCGATTTTGTCCAACAAGATGGTGTACTACCAGATATTATTATTAGGTCCTATCAAGTAAGTTCCAATTCAAAGATCATCCTATGCACACTAGATTGAAATACTGCCCATTCTTGGGGCTCCTCAAAATTATTCTTGTGTTTGAACCACTGTCTCAATCGATTTTATTGAATGTCTTCCATTTTTGTTGATCAACTACTTAGGCAAGTATGATGTCCTTCTCCAGGGACCGACCTCTCCAGATAACATGCCTAAAGAATGTGAGACAAAGTCTCACACTTTTGCCTCTCAGAAGCATATGGCTGTACTTCTTCCAAGATAGATTTGGGCTTTTGGCAGTCCCTGACACTTTCAGCATTGTTTGACAGCACCATAATTCAAATGTATTGATTCTCATTCTTTTTTTTTTTTAATTAATGTCCAACTTTCTCATGCAGGTGAGGTAATTGACAATAAATACCATGGCTTGGGCCAGGCATACTTTAATCTTCAAAATGACATCTTTGCTTTTCGAAGCTTTAGAGAGGTCTGGTGCAGCCCCTTTATCCAGTGTGATGCATCATTTGATCTCCTGCCTGCTGCATCTATGGGTATTGATTGTAGATCCAAGCAAGATGTAATCCTTGACAGTTTTTTCTCCATTTCTGTCTCTCTGGTCCTCCTCACCTTGACCTGGACACTGCCCGACTCACTAATGTTGCAAAGCTCTTTTAACACTGCTGATAAATGTCCATGGCCATCATTCTCAACCCAAGGAGATCCACTCTAACCTGGAATCAGTAAACCTATGTTCTCTGATTAAGTGCCCAGGGGGCACTTCACTCTATGAGCTTCCTGCCTACAGGCATTGCGCTTTCCTTTCCCTGGGGGTTGGGAAGTCCACCCTCTTCCCTCTGACTCTGCTGCTGCTGCTCTTCAGTCACTCCTCTGGCATCACATCTTCCTGTCTCCTAGATCTTTGAGGTTCAGGATCCAGGGATCTCAAGGGCCAAAGGATGTGCTCCACTTCTGGCTCTTCTTTCATGATGATAATGAGATATCCCTTCTCCTTTTTGCTTCTGAGATGACTCATTTTATACTCAGGAGGATAGCAAAACTGACTAACCCCCAAGTTAGAACTCCAAGTTTTCACAATCATAATCAGTCCTGTTAATAATCATGCATAACTAAAGTATATATTCTTAAATACCTTTTCCAACTTTCCCTTAACCTACGCTTATCAAGAAAAGAAGCAATACACCCAATCTGCTCAGTCCTACTCCATCGTGATGTGTTGATGAGCTAACAAATGGCTTCTTGTTGTTAGGTGCCTTACAATCAACCCACAAGTGACTCCATGAACAACAGAATGAAACACTGCCTGGTCCTACACATCTTCCCATTTGTACTGTACTGCAATAGTCCACAGAGAAAAGGCGCTATGGCCTACTTAGCTGAGTAGCGCATGGAAATGCTTCGTCAAAAAGGCTAATGGAGGCTCATGCAAGCATCAACCTCTATAAGTCTGAGACCAGAAGAACTAGATGGTGACTGACGACCACAACTGCTTTGAAAGGCATCCCATTGGAACCCCTGCACAGAGTAGAAGAAAATGTGTAATAAAACTCAGAATCATAAGAAGACTGGGCTTTGTGGTCAGATAGGCTGGCTGTAATCATTCTTCAGGTGAGGGACTGAACTCGCCTGATAGCTAAACTTTTAAGCAAGGAATCAGTCTATACAATGAACAATAAAATCATGAAGGTTTGTATTCCTGAGGCCAATCAACACCTTAAGATCAAAAGAACTGCATTTTCCCAAGGACAAATTTCAGAAGGTAGGAGTGGTTAGAAAAGAAGGAGTAACAAAGGAAAATCACAAGACTGAAGTGGAAGAAGTGTTGTTATATTTTGGGAACTGCAGTCAAAGATATGAAACAAAATGCGTATGAATTTTTGACTGGAAACCTGATTCTCTCTGTTAACCACTTTTCCACAATTAACACTTTTAACACCTTGTCCTTTTGTCTGTGAAGCCCCAAGTAATTAATAAAAACTCTTCTCTGTCATTCTGTCCCTATAGCATACACCATGTGCCTCTTCATACCCCATACCCTGGCCCTCATCACCCCAGGGCTGCTAGCTCTTGAGTGCATTACCTGGAACTGGAGGAGAGCTGTGGCCTTCACTTTCACATTCCCTAATCTCCTCTTCTTATGATCCTCCCTCTCTCCCAGAAGCAGAGACAGTGAGACAGAAACTCACACAAGACACCTTGTATAAAGGCAAGCTCTTCTGTATTTTTGAGAAAAAAACGCAACCTAGTTTAATGTCAAGATAATGGAATAAAGTTTAGGTTGATGGAGCTTTATCTGTGATCAAAGTAGGTGCATTATATATATGGATCACTCAGTGTGTGACAATAAGGATGCTGTCTGTGGCACAGCTTCATAGACTTTCCTGCTTTGTGGTTTCATCTGCTATTCCTCATTTCCCAGCTCCCATGAAGGAAAGGAATCAGCAGGCTATGTCCTGGCCTTTCCTGGATGAAAACGAAAGACCCAGGGCAGCTGAATTCCTTCCTGAAGTCACCAAGTTTAGACTAGGAAAGGGAGGAGAATCCACAGGGGAACTCTGTGGATCCAGGGCCTCATTCATCAGGAGCCTGGGGTAGAACATAGGCCCCTGGGTCTTGTGTGGAATGGATCTGAAAGATTAGAATCTAGGGAGCAACTGAATGCTGCCCCTAAGAACACATGGAGCCCCAAGTTGGACACCTACTCTTGTGATGAGTCATCTTTAACCATATTCCCTGCTCCTCTCCAAAGATATTGTCCCCGTTCCTACATGAGACCTTCACCTGAAGGCCTGACTGGAATGTGTGTGTCTCTAAAAGTAGGGGTACATGAACCTTCTGATGGGAACCAGGAATGGTGTCCTCCTTGCTTCCAGCCCTGCAGAGTCCACGGCAATGCATGCCATCGGGTCACACTGAGTACCTTGGATGCTGTGACCCAGCAGCGGGCAAGAGCATTCTTTGGACAGATGCTGAGATGTCCCGTCATATCATTGGCGATAAAGACACACTCCATCCCGAGTCCTTCACCTGTCTGCTTAGATACTGACTGGGCCCTTCTCTCTAACCTGGGTCACACTGGTCCTCAAAGCTCATCTTCTCCATGCTGAAGCAGCAGCACATCTTCTTGTGCATGGTGGGCGCTCTGGGGGACATGCTACATGGGGGCTCCTTGAGAGGCTGCCCTGTCATTGACACGATGCTCCCCTCTAGTATTTTCTTGCTGGTGCTCCCAAGAACCAAGTAAAATACAAAATGATAACCATCATCCTAAGAACTGTGAAGCAGTGAATGCGTCCCAGTGCCAAGGGACATAACCAAATGGCTACAACAACGGCTGGTGACTTGGCACACACCCTGACAGGCAAGTGTAAAGACAAACTGTTCCTGCTTTTCAACATCAACTGCCAAGAAGTGACAAGAAGTTCACCTGAAAAACAGCATTCAAGCTTTCTATAAGTGTTGTGCACAATAAATTACATAAGGAGATTATTTGTGACATGTGGAAAAATTTAAAAAATCACTAGAAAGAATGTGTGCCGAATCAAATACCCGAACAGAGGTAAAAGTCAGGAAAACCTTTACGAATAAGTTTCTAGTCCTAAGGAAATGTAAGAGAAATTTAGTTCCTTTTCATTTCTTTGTCAGGGGGGATGAGCCGTAGGTGGGCTGTCTGCCGTTCTGGGCCCTCCCTGGTTATATTTGCTCCAGAGGAAGATGTGCAGAGTGTCTGTGGGACATTAACCCTGTGGGAAGCTCTTTGCAGCTTGTTATCTCATTTAATTTAATTCTCACAGCTGCATGCCAGCGTCAACTTATTCTCTCCACTTTCCCAACAAAGGAGACTAACGTTCTAAAAGGGGGCAGGCCACAGCACAAAGCCAGCAAGCAACAGGATCGAGATGAGCTTCCAAACTGCCTGGCCTGGGGTTCAGGTGGTCTTTGTACTCTGCAGTCTCCTGTTGGGGTAGCAGCTGACTGCAGGTCCTGTCCTGAGTGCTTTGTAGAAATTTGCTCCTTTAATCCTCATAAAAATACGCGAGAGGAGGCATTTTATGGCCCTACATCTGCCCGTGGTCACGACTAATGGGAGAGTGAGTGAGATTCCAGGTAGGTGTAGTTTCTTACTCTCGGCTGAAACAGTAGGAAAAAGACCCTGATTGTCTCCCGCTCCTGTGCTCCCTCCTCCACCGTGAGGCCTGGGTTGGGTCACTGTGTGAGTGTGTCAGGGGTACGCCTCATGTCCTCCCACTGAGCACCCACTCCTCTCTGTTGCAATGTTAGCACCAGGAATAAGCACAAAGAGAATAAATGTCAGCGAGTCCTTTTGGTCTTTAATTTTTAAATTTAAAAAAACTGAAAAAGAAAAATTGATGATAGAAATGTTATTCAAATTCAGTTAGATATGAGCTAAAATTTGTATATACAAAACAAAAGTATTACCTATCCAAGTTCCCAGTCTGTTTCCCCACTGTAAATGAAAAAAAAAACTCTAGGGGGTCACATAGGATGACTGAACTGAAGGGTTCTGTGCAGCTCAATTTCTCTGTCTACCATGTTTGCGGTCTCATGGCTTCTTTTGACTCTGAGATTATAAATATGCACTATCTAGTATTCCAGGAGGTGGAGAAAACTTTCTCTTGTAGGATTGTGTGTAGACTAGGGGCCTTCTTTTAAGTGGGAAAAATTTCAAAAATATCTTCCATTTGGAATATGTTTATTAAAGGGTAGCTAATTGAAAGGTTGTAATATAAAGCTTTTCTAAATATTATAGACTACAGGATTATAGCAGTCACATGCTTATGTTAATTTCATGATTGAGCTATAGAACTGGAGTCTAGCCTGTTAATCTGGAGAGAGCCATTGAGTAGCCAATGAGGCCTCTGTGTGGGCATGGCTTTCTCCTGAGACTTGTGGGAAATCTCATATTTCCCTCGTAACGATGAGAAGCTATCTCCCCCAGTTGTTCGGAGTTAGTTTCAGAGACGATTAATCACGAACAAAACAAGATGGCAACGTCTGAGGAGCCGTAGAAGCCACACGGCTTGGCCCTGATGGAGCCAGACCTCTGAAGCTGGACAGGCCATGTGGAGACCTCTGCCAGCGCTGAGTTGCTTCTGCCACCACTGGATGCTGTTGATGGACCCTGAGCCCTGGAAGTGAGGAGCTATGGGGAGACCCCTGCCAGCACCTGGATTCTCCACCCACTGACCTGTGACGTCATGCGTCAGAAGACATTATAGACTAGTATTGGGCATATGGGCTAATATCGGACTTAGGACTTTGGACTGGGCTGGGTTAGGATGCTTTCTCAGTGTTCCATTCCTTTTGTATATAAACCCTTTCCTTAAATCCATATGCATGTCTATAGATTTGTTTCTCTAGTTTACCCAAACTAATACAAGGATTATAATTAAAACTGTATATTGCAACTCTCTATATGCTTCTCAGTATCTCCTTCATTTGATTGTCACATCCGGGAACAGAATGAACAAATTCAAATGCTTCAGTAATACATAAACCATTCAGTCTGGTGTAGGAGAACTGAGAAGTTAAATTGATCTATCTGCGAGACTCCAATGGATGTAAAATAAATTTGTAGTGTGATTTAAAGAGAAAGTTCAATGCACTCGCTGAGATCTCAGAATATAAACAGAGGAGTGGGAGCTAGTGTGCAGGGCCTATGACCACATTGCTAAGTGTGTGGTCCTTTTACCATACTTGAAAGAACTTTTACACAAAGATGTGTGTGTTAGTCTGGGAAGACTAGAGAAACAAATTCATACATTCTCATCTGTGTGTAATAGAGCACTGAATATCAAAGAGTAGTTATATATTAAGAAAACCTCCCAGCCCAGTCCAGATCAATTCCTTAAGTCCAATATTAGCCCATTTGTCCCATACCAGTCTATAAATTTCTTTTCACACTCACACAACACATGCAATAACACCAGATTCAGTGAGAGTACAGGCCAGTTGGTATACAGTCTTGTGGATCCAGTGGTGGTGGAAGCATCTAAGCACTGCCATGGGTCTCCATGTGGCTTCTCTAGCTCCAGGGTTCTGGCTCTATCAGTGTTGCTCCATGTGAATTGTGAACAGGAATATCTCACAGGGCAAAAAGCAGAGAGAGTGGATCTGGCCCCCAGGGAGGAAGACAGGAATTCCCAGAATCCTCAGGAGAAGGCCATGCCCACACAGAAGCCTCATTGGCTGCGACCTGATTGACAGGCTAGACTCCACCCCTTTGTAAATTCACAGATTATGTAATTGCCACAATGTGCAAAGAAGTTCTCCTAAGCCCCCATAATTTCACACCACCTCGAAGAGGTCTTATACACGCTACACTCTTAAGTAAAATGTCAAGTCATCACCAAGGAGACAATTTTAGGAAGAAACTCCTCAAACCATGTCATTCCAAACATTCACCAGACTCAGCAAGTCCCAACCTCGTGATAAAATCTTTGAGCACCCAGTCTCCCCAGTCCCCAGCAATCTCCTTTCATTTCTGTCTCGAAAAATTCTTCTATCTTTAGAAGTGGACCAGATAAACTAGTCCTGCCATGTCCCGCCGCAAGTGATCAACGAATCAAGGTGGCAGACTGGAAGCTGTGGGATAGAGGGAGAAGTACATAAACAGTAGGCAGATTGTACTGTATTTTAACACCCAGCAACTCCATTTTGGGTGGGGGTGGGAGTACCTCTATGAGACTTAGATGAAGGCCTGGTCGTTTATGCCACCTCTGCATTGGGTGGGGACTTAGCAGGGACTTCGACCTGCTCTTCTCCTTCCTGGGTTTCTCCTGGGCTCCAGAGGCCAACGGAGTGTGAACTTCACTGTTTCTGATGTCAAAGTAGAGTCATAGGTGGACCTCTTCCCACCTCCTACTAGCAGGTGATAGCAATGGCTGGCTCATGTATTAGACTAATAGGACAGAACCCACAACCCTGACACAGGAGGATTGGGGCGTTTATGATTTCTTCTTTCTTGCCACACTATAGAATGATCTGGACGGGAAAAAACCCTTCGCCCCACGACCTCCCTCCACCCCCACCCCCAAGCTGGCTTCGGACTCTAGAAGAGCTTGGCATTATGTTAGACTTTGAGACATTCCCACGGCCTGTCCTATTTAAAGCTCGCCTCTTTATTTAGAGTTCATGATGGAATTAAAGGAAAAAGAGTCCCAAACCCAATGGGGGAACATGAGATAGGCAGAAGACAAACTCAGTTCGCTTCTAAAAAAGGCTCAAATCTCAGGGTTTCCCTTTCTCTTCTTGTTTTTGTTAACCAAAGTGGAATTTTATCAGGAGTTCCTGTGTGAACTCTCTCCAGCGCCCAGGCTCTCCAAAGTCCCGGCTCACTCAGCGCGCGGCACAGAGAGGGGAAGAGCCTCAAACCCTTGTCCGCCGCTTACGGCTTCCTTAGCCCTGGTTGGGGATGAAGCAAGCGCCTGCCTCCTTTTATGAGCAAAGAAACGGTGATGAAGGCAGCAGGAGTCAGAAAACGATTCATTCCAGGAAGCCACCGTATCCGGCGACAAGTAAGAAGCACAGCGGCCACAGGATGCGCCTTGGGTCAGGGGGATGTGACGAGTCTGCCTCCTTTGTCTCCTCTGCGCCACAGAGGCTTCGGGCCGGGCGTGTTGCTCCCACCTAGTGCAGCTGGGAGCCCCGAGAGCAAAGGAATGGCCGTCTGCGCGGGCTTGGTGTTGCTCCTGCTGCCCCTGCCACTGCTGGCCCAGCGCGGGGCCCCGGCGGAGAGCGCGGCCGCGGAGGCCGTGGTGTGCGCGGGGGCCGCCTGCTTCACAGCCCACTGGGGCAAGGTGAGTGCCGAAGAGGCCCAAGTCAACTGCAGCACGAACGGGGGCAACCTGGCCAGCGTGCACAGTGCCGAGGAAGCCCGCTATGTCCAGGAGGCCCTGGCCCAGCTGGTGCTGCCGGAGGCGCCGCTGACTGCGCGCGTGGCCAAGTTCTGGATTGGTTTGCAGCGGGAAAAAGGCAAGTGCCTGGCTGCCCATCTGCCCCTGAGGGGGTTCAGCTGGATCGGTGGTGGTGGGGGGAACACGTCGTCGTACAGCAACTGGTACAAGGAACCCAAGACCACCTGCGTCTCCAAGCGCTGCGTGTCCCTGGCGGTGGACCTTTCCCTCCTGCCCTCCCTCACCACTCACCTCCCCACTTGGTCTGAGGGTCCCTGCGGGAACTTGGCCGCCCCGGGAAGCAACATTGAGGGCTTTGTGTGCAAATTCAGCTTCAAAGGCATGTGCCGCCCGCTGGCTCTTGGAGGTCCGGGCCAGATTACTTACACCACCCCTTTTGGGACTGTCACCTCCTCCCTAGACACTGTACCCTTCGCCTCTTTAGCAGCTGTGGCCTGTGGGGATGAGGGCAAGAATGGGAGCTATTATTTCCTGTGCAAGGAGAAAGAGACCAATGTATTTGACTGGGACACCTCAGGACCACTCTGTGTCAACCCCAAACTTGGCTGCAACTTCAACAATGGAGGCTGCCAGCAGGAATGCTTTGAGGGGCTTGATGGTTCCTTCAACTGCGGCTGCCTACCAGGGTACCAGCTGCAAGAGGACATGGTGACTTGCATCTCTCGAAACCCCTGTAGCTCCAACCCATGCAAAGGGATAGCCACCTGTGAGCCTGACCCGATGGGGGAAAGTTATAGTTGCTCCTGCCCTCCAGGCTTCCAGCTGGCCCCGAATGAGCTGAATTGCAGTGATATGGATGAGTGCCAGGCTTCTCCCTGTGTCCAGGAGTGCATCAACATCCCTGGGAGCTTCCACTGTGCCTGCTGGATGGGTTATGAGCCTGGAGAGGGGACCTGTCTGGATGTCGATGAGTGCGCCCCTGGCCAGAACCCTTGTGATCAGATCTGCACCAACACCGACGGTTCCTTTCACTGCTCCTGCAAGGAGGGCTACATACTTGCTGGTGAGGATGGTGAAGATGGCACCCAGTGCCAGGACATAGATGAATGCGCAGAACCAGGAGCTGCACGTTGTGGGGACCTGTGTTTCAATGTGCCAGGCTCCTTTCACTGCGGCTGCTTGTCAGGCCGGGAGCTGTCTCCCGATGGGGTCTCCTGCACTCTTAGCCACAGGTCTCCTGAACCTACATCCCAGGGAGAAGACCAGCGGAGCACCACACCTTCTGCTAAAGCACCCAGTCCCCCCAGGAGCTCTGAGAATGTCTATGTGGAGGTGCCCATCACAGGAAGATCCTCCTTGCAGTCCAACACCCTCATCACTCATGTCCCACCCAAGACCCCCTCCAGTGGGTCCCCTGTCACCAAGGTAGAGCCTAGCATGAGCTACCCCACTGCCATTACTGGCCATGCTGAGCCTGCAGGCGAGGATTTGATAAAGGAAGACAGCCCCAACGGGCAGAAAGTCCTTCTGTTCTACATCCTAGGGACTGTGGTGGCCATCTTAGTCCTGCTGGCTCTAGCTCTCGGGCTACTGATCTATTGCAAGCGGAAAGCAAATCGGGCAGAGAAAAAGGAGAACCAAGTCCCAAGTGCAACTGACAGTTATGCCTGGGTGCCTGAGCGAGCTGAACGCAGGGCCACGAAGAATCACTACAGGTAAGACTCCTGAGAGGAGGTGGGAGGGGTGCTGGTGAGGGGGAGGTGGGAGGTGAGTGCTCAGCACAAACGGAGAGGAGGGCAGATCCACCGATATCATCGACGTTGGGTGTTAAAAAGTGAATTAGCCGATCTGCAGGCACTTCTGATGGTCATCTGGTAAGTGCCCACCTGGCACAGGCACAGGTGACCCCTCCCTCTGTGGTCTAAATGGACATCAGACAAGGAGCCAGGGACTCTCAGACTGTCATTTGTTTGTTTTTGTTTTGTTTCTCGTAGTCCATCACCTGGGACAGACTGTTGACAAGAGGCGACCCCAGAACCTTTCCATTTCAGATGACGGCTGCTGTCCTTAGATCCTGAAACCATCAGCCAAGCCAGGGACCTCATCCTGTCCAGAGGCTGAACTGGAGCCTTAGCGGGACATGCTAAAGCTTTTCCTTGGGAATTCACAGGCATTTTCTATATGTGTGTAGTATTCCTAAAGTGGAAACTATGGGGGGGAGGCGGGGGCGGTGCTATCATTTTGGAAATCCTGTGAATGTTTGCAAATCGCTCTTCAAATTCAAATGTGACTGATTTCACTTTTCATGCTGATTCTGGTTTAAGGGATAACAAGACCAGTAGGAATGGGGCCTTTTGTGCTGCCCCTTGATTCACTTTCCTAACTCGAAGAAGAAAATCGGCCGGTTTGTATTGAGATGGCATTTTCCTTTTAGTGGAAGACAAGCTTGGTCAGCTAGCTGTTTTGTTAGATGAGAAGGTTTTTGTTTGGGTGAAATGGAAACTGGGCAGGACTGGAAGTTTTTCTATACACTTACGTCCCCACATTTCCCGCAGCCTAAATCCCCCTGTGTTCGGTTTTGTGGAAACCCCCTAGAATGACCGGATGCACGATTAGCTGCTTAAATTGCAAGGAGGCAGTGAGTTAGAAATCACATTTCCTACTTATATCTTAACAGCCAGTCCATGGAAGAAACATGGGGCTCCCTGCGCCAGTAAAGATTTGCGAAGCCTGAGGAATACAATGCCACAATGAGTTAGAAATATACTTGATAGCAGCGGGTAAGCTTCTGATAGTTTTGAGTTGAAGTGAAGTTTGACATCAAATTAAGAAGGGAGTCATGTTGTTTGCAATGAGTCAAAGGCATTTTTGGAAATGCAATCCAGAGGGGCCACAAGTTTCTTTTGCCAAGGTGTGAATGCGCTGATGTGAATGCTGAGTCAACCACTTGTGCAACGAGCACCCACCCAAAAGAAACATCCAAAGAGGGTTTGTCTCCGAGCCAGGCACCAAGACATTCCCAAAGCTTCTCATGGCCACACCGTGGTGCTCTGAATCCAAATGTGTTCCTTAGCATTGGGTCTGAAAGGATGGTGCTAGGTGTGGTGCATGGGTTCTGGAAGTTGCCCTTATGAGGCACTCTAGCCTGGTTCTGCGTTGATACTGCCTTCTGAGGAGGTTGAATACTGGCTCAGAGTATTGGACACCACAAAGTTAGGGACTGATCATGTAGGATGCCATTGCAACACTGGCTAAGGAGCTTCCATCTTTTCATTTGAGAAAATGAGAGGTGGGTGGGTAAAATCTTTGGAAAAAAAGCTGTTCCAAGCCACGTTGGCTTCTTATCCATCTTTGTCATCCAAGCAAATTGGAGTCTCTTGTTGCCTGAGGGTTTGGGGCTGATATCTGATCAAAGAATGGACTGAGGGATGGGTCTCTTTTCAATACTACAACTGTATGCTTCTCAGAACAAAAATGCTTACATAATTCTGGTTGTACCTTAGAAATGCATCCCTTCAATTTGTGTTATATTTGTGGGTTTTTTTTTTTTTTTTGGTTTTTGGAATATGAAACACAGGACGGATGAGCCTCTGGGGACAGCATGTAGAATAAAGGTTTGGGAGCGGGGTGCAGTGGTGGTGTACCCTGGGGAGAATGGAGTGGGATGAGTGGGGGTGGGGAAAGGATATGATGTTAATAATCCAGGGAGGAAAAGGATTTTGGGAAGCTGATTGGAACAGCAATTGTATAATACGGCATTGAGCTACAGAATGATATATGTATTAACTCTTAATTTTTTAAAAAAGGAAGAAAGAAATGCATCCCTCCAAAAGGTGGACACCCTGGGAAGGCTGGCTAGCACCTTTGGTACTTAGTCTTTAGGGTTAAAGAGATTTTTTTGGCAAGTATGGAACATAGATGATATAGCTCAATATTTTTCTTTTGTTTAAGAAAATAGAAAACTGAAAGAATGAAAAGGAAAGATCAGAACTTTCTAGGCTTAACAGGGTGATCGGAACTTGGCTTTTCAGTTTTTAGTCTTCTATATTCTTCCATTTCCAGTGGTAAAACAGATTGACACTTAAATGAAACTCACCCACTGTCATCAAGTCAATTCCAACTCATAGCAGTCCTTCTCAGAGTGTTGGAGTCTTTACAAATCTCAACAGGAAGAGAAAGCCACATCTTTCTCCCATGAAGTGGTTGGGGATGGGGCGCGGGCTGGGGGTGGGGGGTTTGAACTGTCAGTCTTGTGGCTAGCCACTCAACACTTACCTGGCAGTGCCACTGGGGCTCAGAGACTGCCCACCTTTGTGGGCCCAGGACTCTCCAAATGAGATTTAGAGTCCATGGAATGGTAACCAACCATTCATATGATTTGAGCATTCACAAATATATGTAGGAGGTGAGAATAAAGACACATTCAGCCCCTGCACCTGAGGTCTTTTTACATACATACTCATCATTTGGCATGATGGGAGGATAGAACCATAAGGATTAAGCAGAGGCCACTAAGTCTTGAATTTGCCGACATAATTCATTGCCCATTCATTTTTTTTATAGCATTCTAGTTCCTGATATACTTCAAATCCAGATTTTGGCTTCTGCATTTGAGTTCTTTTGTGGGAAGAATTGCTCAGCCCTGGCCCCAAATTCAGCAGGACCCTGACCCCCTCTTTGGAACTCACATTTGAAGAAATGGCTATTATTAACATAGTTGCTCAGACTCTCTCCCTTCAAAGTGAGGTTCTTCAGAAGATGGAAACTATTGTTCTTAAAACAAACAGTTTAGTATCCCCATTCTTTCTGAAGTCATTTGGGGGCATGTAGATTCTTGTTTGGGTTGCTCAGGAGCCGCAACTGCTCTGGATAAACAGATGTCCCCTGACTGAGGTCTTTGACAGATGGGATGGGTGATGGAGTGGGGCCAGAGGTACTCTTGGTCCTGCTAGGAAAGGGGGCAAGTTATTCTGTGAATGCACTGGTTACTCCCCTGGTTTCACTAAGCTTGCTATCAGAAGAGGTAGCTGTGACCCCCCAGCAGCAGAATCAGTCAAGACTTTGTGTGCAAGGAGAGGACACCACTTGAAGTCTTAAGGACAGAGGGGATTTATGTTGTCCAAAAAATAATTTCCTAAAGCTCAATAATTTTGAGAGACTCTTAGAAGAACTAGCTTCAAGACAGACTATTTAGAAGGGAGAAGCTTCCTTACACTAGCAGCTCAGTGACCATTCTGGAATTTCAAGTCACAAGTTCATTTTTTAAGTTTTATTTTAAGTTACACATTGTTTTCCTGGTGACATTGAGTAGGTGGGTCACACCAGGTTATGGAAAGCAGGAAGTGACACTTCTAACCCCTTCTATGACAGAACAGAAAACTTAATTTTAACATCTTCCTGATGATTAGGGGGCAGGTGGTGGGGCAGGAGGTGGGGGGGGGGGAGAATAGAGACAAAGTTAAACATTTATATGCGTGCATTATGTAGGGTGAATGAACTTAGTTGTGAATAAATTTCTTTTCTCTTAAACATATATGTACATGTTGCTATTTTCAAGTTTTTATGAGACTTTTTGAGCATATATATGTTGGTACCTGGATTTTCATCTCTAAACAGCCTTTGAAGAACCTGGCAATGCTTATCAGGTCCCTCTGGCCCAGGCCTCTGTTCCATCATGATATCTGTGGAAACAAAGAGAACAGAGATGAGATATAATTTTAAAAATATATGTATACTGAGTTCCAAATGAAGGCATTTTCAAAAGCAAATTTAGGACAACTTTTTCCTATTATTTTCCTTTATAGTTTCTACATTGTTTAAATCAGGAAAACAGGAAAACATTGATTCTAGCAGCTGCAAAAGTGGTTAGTGTCCTCTACATATTTCCATCACCTTGAACAATAGCCTTAGAGTGGGAATTTGAGATATGATCCCTGAGAACATATCTGTCCTCACTTTGACAGCAAACCCAGTGTTTAACTTTCTGTGCTTGGGAGGGTTTGTCAATCAAAAAACAGAGGAGGGGACCAGCAAGGACAATAATCCAAGTTTTCCACATCAAATCATCAGCCCTGGTACCAGATTCCCAAGTCTCGGTATCACTTAGTGTTTCAGTCTGTGCTCAGAGAGAGTGCCCATCTATTTTAGAAACTATGGAATTCCGTTCTGCCATTGTCAAGCTTATCTGTAAGGGAGCAAGCATTTCCTTTCCATCAGCCTTGCCTGCTGTTACCCTGGACTGAAGTTCTTTCAGCATATTTGGCTTAAGTTTATGTATGGCTTTGTTCTCGGATGTGATTAGATGTGAATGTGAACACCAGTGACCACTTCATACATCTGAACGCCAATGTAAGTACTTTTAGTAGGTACATTTGAAACTTGTCTGACAAATTCTGGAATTGTGGGATTTCTGTGCAGGACTTATTTTTCATCTACCTGTTTCATGGCTTGTTCTCGGTGCTGTTCCTTGGAGGGTGGGGAAATTAGACCTTAAGACATAGCAGCTTTGTCTGCCTTTGTTCAATTTGCTACCCACCTGCCCTAATAAACATCTGTTCAAATAACATATTTGTTGTGAACTCGTCTTACTATCTCTCATAATGTTACCAGAATTTAGGTTCTTGTCTGACCAAAAGAAAGATTTATTTTTGGAAGACATTGGACCCCACAAAAGAAATTTCTCTTAGGAAAGAGAAAGCTTTTACAGATTGCCTGGCCAGTCTCAATATTTCTTGCCAGCTGCCTGCCCCTCAACAGCCTCCCACACTCCTTTATGATTATTATATATTTTAGCCCCCAATAAAATTATTTTTAAAAATAATTCCTTTTTCTTTATGTTCTGGTGCTGAAAACACATGTTAGCCACATTTGCTAATGTGTGTGTCTGTATCTATCTCTTTCTGTATACACACTACCTCTTCCTGCTTTTTCTCGGATTTGGCCCGGCTAGCCATGTGGTTTAGTGGTTAGAAATACGTGTGTAGATAGAGTACTGAAGATGGCTTTTGGGCTGATTCAAGGGATAGAATGGAGACAGGATTACATGCAGGATACAGCTTTCCATAGCACAAGTGCCTTCTGGTTTCTGGCATGGTTAGCTGTCGGAGTAATCAACCTCTAACATTATCATCATGGGTCCCGTAGGTGCTATTTATGGAGATAATTATTGTTATAGTAAAGTTATAGAGAATAAGAGAGAAATAATGGAGTCAGACATGGTAGCATGTCTGGTAGCATGGTAGCATGCTCATCTCAGTCCCACTTGATGGTCCACGTGGAGAGAGAGAATGAAGGGGTAGAGGACATGAGGAAAGGGAACAGGGAGGGGAGGGAAGTGGGCCAGCCCAGTGAGAGCTTTATTCTGACCAAGCCTTATGTATCTTTTGGAGACATGCAAGGTAAAGACACACGTCATAGGAAGGGGCTATCCTATAGGTTATAGGTAATGAGGGATAATCTCAGGGCATGCATGTAATAGAAAAGGGAGGCATGTGAGAAAGGCAGACCCCAGAATCGGATATGGCTCAACAAGGTTTGTCTGGTTCTCTGGTCTTTTACAGTAGTGTGTGAATGGGGACCAGACTGGTGGTTAACATGCTTCAGAGTGGCAATCTATTGTGATAAAACAGTAGGGTATGGACTCTGTAGCCAGAGGTCTGGCAGGCTGAAACTTTCAGGGAGAATAACTAAACGTCTGACCTCCCACCAGATGCTGGCAAATGGTTACTAATATTTGCTTAATATTTTGGAGGAGATATAATTGTGGAAGAATCCTATATTCATCCAACAGATAGATTTCCTTCACTTGGTTCGAGATTGAAGAGAGCACACTGGTAATTAACATGGACCATAACCAGGCTAAAGTAGGCTCTTCAAATTCACCGTGCTGGCTTTCCATCAGATATCACTTCATCCATCTTCACCAGGAGATGTTGGAGTGTTGATCAGAGATTGCTCATCCCCTTGGTGCCAGCCATTCTTTTTTCTCTATGCACGTGAGGCAGCAGTGGAAGAGAATACCATGACTGGAATGCAGATCAAAATTATTACTATCCCTTGTCAAATTGACCTAACCCATGTGTGTATTCCTGACAGTAGCTATTCAAAGGAATCTTGCACCCGTAGTGGTATTATAGTGTATAGAGTGTGAGGAATTGTCTAATTATGGGTATGTCCTCCTCTAACTTTTCTGCATTATCTATCTATGTGTTGCAAGAAATGTTAGCTTCACAGACTCTCCCTTGCTAGGTTAATGAAAATATCATCCAAAGCTATTGTTGTTCTGGGACACTTTGACCAAAGGGTTGAAGCATTGTAGCTGTGTCCTAACCCCTCAGGAGTTTTTTCTGCTACTTGTCTTTAGTGACTCATATGGTTCTCAAAGGCTTTTTCCAATTAACTATAACGTAATTAGAGATTAAAGTGTTCAAAACCAACCGACAACAACCTGGGCACTGGACCACAGCAGTCCTTTCTTAGACATTCTTTCTACAGCATTGCAGATTGTAGCCAGAATTTTTGTCTTAACTTTTTCCTTCCCACACATCTAAATCTAAGGAAAGTCTTGGTACATTGCTACAAAACATCTATTTCCCGTGAAAATCGAGTCAGGATATTGTTTTAGTAGCAGATGACACAAAAGCAATTATTTAATAAGACCCCAAATGGTACCAAAGCAAGGTACTAGAGGTAGAGAAGATACTGAAAGGGACTCTGTAACTTAATGGCATGAAGTAGAAACAGCTCAAATTAGGGGCAGAATTAAGTGGTAGGTTAAAACAGGGTTTTTTTTGTGGTAAATCCAGCATTACCTTTGACTATCAGGACTTGTCACAGATTTTTGACAATTCAACAGAAGCAGCTACCCCCTTAGACAGATAATTAACAACTCATATTTTAAAAAATATAACAAATAAAACAGGCATAATCAAATTGCCCTTGCAGGCGAGTCAGTCTTCAGAAGGGAGGCTGAGAAGTGGTTGATTTGAGAAGGCTTGTAAATTCCAGGTTCAGTCCTCTAGTCAGTTTGGCTATTGAGTTAGGAACTTGACTGTCTTTAGGTGAGAAAGGTGTACCTAAGATTTCATTCCTGGTAATTTGCACTTCTTCACAAAAGCAAATGTAACCTTCAAGACTTGGGGAGAAGATCAGCAAGCACTATAACAGGTGGTAAGTATATGATAGATTTAATTTGCCATTGTCCAATGACTTGGAGGATTTTGGAATGTTCTTATTTCTGCCTTAACCTAAACCAGACTGGTTTAATAATAAACAGGTGAAGTTCTATAAAATTATTTCTTGTAGGCCCCTGTTTTCTCTAAACTTAGAGAGAAAGACAGGCAGACACAGAGAGATATCCATAGAGTTGCTATGCCTAGGCTAACCCTTGTAATTTCTAATTGATGTCTGGGCAGAGTTATAAAGGGGAGTGGAGTTGTAAATATTGTCTCCTAATACTAATTTTCCTGTGGAATTTTAAGGCTCTAGATCAGTACATTTTATTATAGCTTCTTGTAACTTTTAAAATGCCATCAGGTTCTCTTGACCATGTTGATTCATGGCACTTGGTTTGTTATCATAAGTAGACTGTTGTTTTCAAGCCAAATTTCCCAATCACCTCACTTATTACAAAGAATATCAGTTTTTCTTTATCATCTGAGGATTAAATTTTCCTCAGGTTTTTTTTTTTTGTTTATTGGACATCACTGCTCTCGGTGGTGGGAATAGGAGGCCCAACTTTGCTCCTGTGGAGCTGCCGCTGGAATTGAACCTCCATCCCAGTGGGCCGCAGTCCTGCGCACAACCACTACGCCACCGGGGCTCAGTCCTTGCCTCAGTTTTTAAGGGTGCATCCATGATCTGTATCTAGAAACTTTGATTTCCCATTAAAACACACAGATTAGGGAAAAGGCTTTGAACACCCTCTTTCCTCTCCCATGTTATAAGCATCTTCTCAGAGGAGGTCCTCCTTCCAAACCCGGGTTTGCAGAATTAACCAGCCCTTACTTAGTCGCCTCTCCTACCTCACCCCTTCCCATGAGACTTAACAGTCCTTCCTCCTGGGAAACATCTTCCTTCTCCTGCTTCCTCTGAGTAGTCTCTCCTTCCCTTTTCATAGGTGCTGAAAGCTTCAGCGCTGGACTATTGCCAAATTCTTCCCTACCTCCACCACCAGAAGGACAGGAATCAATGACAAGATAGCATCATCAAAGGACTTCCTGTGCTTCCTCTATGGGTCTGTGGTTCCAAAAAAAGTGCCAATTTAGTAGAGATAATCATTTGGAGTGTGACAGTCATGTACTTTGGTGTCAGTTTCATGACTGGGAGTGGAAGGGTGGAGGAGTCTATCTAGTCAATCTGGAGATAGCCAATGAGACCTCTGTGTGGGTTTGCCTTTCTCTGAGAATTCTGGGAAACCTCCTGGGATTTCCCCCCATGGAGGTGAGAGACCATAGACATAGTTCCTTGGAGATGCTCGACTGACAAGACAAGATAGCAGCACAGACCGTGAGTCCTAGGAACTGGAGGAGCCAGAGGAGAAGCCCCATGGACTTACCCTGATGGAACCAGAGTTCTGAAGCCACAAAAGCCACAGAGAGACCCCTGCCAGTGCTGAGATGCTTGTTCTGGAAGCAATGGATACTGCTGATGGACCCTGAGCCCTGGAAACAAGGAGCCATGGGGAGATCCCTTCCAGCGCTGGGATGCTTCTACTGCCGCTTGCTGCACAAGGCTCTGCACCCACTGGCCTGTGATTGTCCTGGTGTCATTGTACATGTTTTGTGAGTCGGAAGGAGACTTTATAGACTGATGTCAGACATAGGGGCTGATATTGGGCCTTGGACTGGACTGGGTTGGGATGCTTTCTCAATGTTCCATTTCGCTTGTATAATATATACAAGAGGAATAATATATCCTTATATACATCTGCATGTTTATGAATTTTTTTCTCTAGTCTACTCAGAGTAACATATGGAGGTTGGAAAATTTTCAAGAGACCCACAAAGTAAAACTATACCTTGGCTCAATCTGTTCCAATTTTGGTGAGAGAAAGTGGCCTAAGATATAGCCCCACCTTTCTTTCATAATGTCTTCAGGCTACTGTCACCTCATCAGATCTGACATATGGCAACAGAAAACATCAAGGAAGACCTATAAGTCCTCATAGGAGCAGACAGCTCAGCATTCTCTTACTGAGCTATAGTGGCCTGAAACTACTAGCATCTGGGTTAGTATCCCAGACCACAACTCCCTAAATCACCAGGGCTCTTTAATGATGCTTAAAGAGACAGGCAGCCTAATGGATAAATGTCGTCAGCATTTGGGGGACAATAGCTGTGAATCAGACCTGAATAGAGACTCTATAGCTTTGAGTCAGCGTCGATTCACTGGTGGCGTGGTGGTTATATGTTGGGCTGTTAATTGCAAGAGATTCAGTTCGAAACCACAGAAGAAAGATAGAACTTTCTACTCCCCCGTAGAGTTCCGGTCTCAGAAATCCCTGTCCTATGGGGTCCTTATTGACTTAAAAAGCAGCACATTTGTTTTTTGGTAATTCATAAACTCCATTACCTTTCAGAGTTAAAAAAAAAACGATTTAATCTGGTGGTCTCCAAGTTCAAAACATCAGTCCTTTTTTATAAATCCCATATAAGCTCTTTTTTTTTTAACAAGTTAAATGTCTTTGCAGGCTCACAAAGCACAAGTTTCTCTCTGGGTGACAACACTTGCTACAGCTATTGGTAAGTCACAATAAAATATACCGCTCTGTCATTGCGTTGATGCCAAGACACAGCAACTCTATACGACAGGACAGAACTGCCCCTATTTTTCTCCCCACCAGACTAACCAGTCCCATCTTTCTCCTGCAGAGACACTGGGGGTTTCCAACTGTGGTTCCAAGTCCAATGTGTAATCACTGCACCATCAGAGCTCCTCAGTAATATATATATATATATATGTATATGTATATACACACATATATAATTGAAAGTCTTAAATGGCGAATTCAGAAACCACTGTGAAGCCAAAGTCAAGCAGAAGTCACAAGGAATGTTAGACAAAAGGCGAGATTTTAAAATACAACTCTAAAAATGTTCAACTCACCATTATTTTTGTAGAAAGTATTGTTATAATGTTACATCTTGTGGTGAATGATTTGAAGGTCGAAAACTATAAATAAAGAACCACATAATATCTACAGATTCTGGTTTTTAATAGTCAGGTCTGCTAACCTTTGGTGAAAGCCTGAGGTTGGATGGTTCAGATGTGAGGAAAAGTCTTCCTATTTTCACTATGCATCCTTTGTTAACTCTGAGTGTGTCAGGGGCACTTGCTCTTCACTACAGAACAGACTCTACAGCTTTCAGTCAGCATGGACTCAGTGGCAGTGAGCTTGTGTGTTGTTGTTGTTCTTAAAAAATACAATAAAATAATCCCACCAAAATCAATCTCATGTCACAAAAGTTTAAAGACATTTCATTGTCTATAATAATACAACTATTATTATAGTAATCCTTTGAACTTAAAAAATGAACATGCTATTTAGCAAACCTGAATCTATAATCCCCTTTTCTATATAAAAAAAGTATGTGAAATTCCATTTACAACAAACATTTGTCAATTTAATTTCAGCAAATAATTTTAATATGTTGATCCAAACGTTGCATTATATGTATATGAAATATATATACATATATGAAATTGACATTATAATATGTACACATATAAAACTTCATTTATTCCTTATGACTTTTTAAAAGTTTGATTCATTAGCATGCACATACCATAAAATCAAAGTTAAGCTCTTAAAGAAAGAAAACATATCTTCATACACTTCATTTAATTATCATCCAGAAGTAAAACTTACATTTTTACCAACATTTTGTTTGGAAGATATTTTTATATCAATTAAAATAAATAGTGCATGCTTTAGAAGGACTGTCCTATTAAAAACACACAGAGGCATTTGTTAACACAGGAAGGAAGAAGCCAGAAGCCGATTCTTAGTCAGAAGTGATTTCCAACATGGAGGCTTTTTTACCCTGAGAAGGAAGCACATGTTCTTGTTTTTGTTCTTTTTCCCAAAATTAAAGAGACAACATTCACTACCTGTCTTTTCCTGTATCCAAAGACACAATCAACTAAATCCACTTTTAAACACTCAAAGTGAATGTTTTCCTCTCCACTGCAGGTCCATAACATTCTTAAATAGGCAAGGAGGGCAAATGGCCAGGAAGGCCTTTATATTTCAGAACAAGTTCAAGACAATCAAACTCAAGTTTTCAAGGTCAAAATGGAGAAACACTGAAGGAAGCCAGTCCTACAGACATAAAGAAAATAGTTCCATCCTGCTCATGCCTTGCAAAGGTTGGCAAAATATGGCTCGTGGCAAAATATGCGGCTCTTTCCATGTGAATGTGTGGCTCTGAAGTGACATTGGAAACAGTTGAAGGCTATTACTTCAGGTCACGGGAATTTCATTTATTTGCAAAAAAACAAACAAACAAACCAACCAAAAAACAAACACAACATATTAAGGGCTCTTGAGTGATCTTAAAGTTGTTAGGAGGGACAGGATTGACTTTTCAGTCTCAAGAGTTTACTGACCCCTGGGCTGGAGGAATGAGATCGTTAAATTGCATTGTGCCAGCCTGGTCAATGAACACATGTGGGATTAACTGAAAGCAAAGAGAGAAATGGCTCAGTGAGCCTTGCTTTTCTAGTTCTTCGGTCTGTTACTCTCTGATAGTCGCACCAGGGTGCAGCTGACTTAGCCAGTTCCTTGCTTCAGCCGGCAACGCTCCCTTCCTACAAGACATCCCTAAGGAGAAGCCACATGTACCTACCCTGATGCGGTCCTGGGTGCTACAGCAGCCGCGTGAAGAGCCCTTACAGCTCTGAGATGCTTACATGCTCACTGATTCAGCTTTCCTCTTGCAGGTGGTGTCCTGGTGTGTGTTTTGTGAGACTGAGAAGGACTTTATAGATTGTCAGACCTGTGGGCTAATGTTGAACTTACGGGCTTAGACAGCCCTGGGTTGGGAGACTTTCTTAATGTATACTTACCCTGTATATAAAGCTCTGTCTTATATACTTCAGTAGTTACATGATCTGGTATCAATTTGAGACTTGAGAGGATTAAGAGTGAAGGGGTGGAGTCTCGCCTGTCAATCAGGTCACAGTCAATGATGCCTCTGTGGGCATGGCCTTCCTCTGAGACTTCTGGGAAAACTTTAATGTTTCCTCCTTGGAGGAAGAGAAAGTCTCTTGGATTGTTCACTTTCTTGGAGACTTTTTACTGACATTGCTCAATGCCGGAAAGACTCGACTGACAAGGCTGGTCCCCTGTGAGACAGCCCTGAGGAAAACCACATGGATTTACTCTGCGGCAGCCCTGGAAGTTAGAGGAGCCACATGGAGACTGCTGCCAGCGTTGAGAGGCTTCTACTGCCACTGGATTTGCATCCACTGGCCTGTGATCATCTTGTATTCAGCATCATTGCATGTGTCAGACTTTATAAGTCTGAAAAGAACTTCATAGATTGATATCAGACTTATGGGCCAATATCGGACTTGTGGGCTTGGATTGGACTGTGTTCAGACACTTTCTTAATGCACAATTTCCCTTTGTATATAATTCTCTCTTATATACATATGCATGCCTATGGATTTGTTTCTTTGCTCTACACAGACTAAACCAGGGAAGCTCCCCCAAACCAGACAACAGATTGAATCAGAGTCAAAAGTGAGAGAAGAAAACTTCTCTAGTGAGAATTCTCTTACTTGTGGGAGTTAGCTGGATTCATGGCACAGAAGTTGAGAAGGTGCAGAATTTCAAGGTGTTCCACTGGCAGCCTATTCCATCCCATCATTGAGAAGAAGGTCACTGTTTTTTGGTTCAGCATTCCTTTTTTAGCCTACTTGGGCTTACTAGATGTATTGCTGAAATTTGATTTCTGGTCTTATTAAGGGAAAGGCTTACTTTACGAAGTCATAGAACATCAAAAAGAATTTTATTTAGAAACTCCTTGGAGGAAGAAAATATGCTGAACATGTCCTTTTTAAAAAAAAATTCTAGATCTTTGTACATTTCATGATAGTACTTAGTTTTGTCTTGAAAGAACTCAAGGAAAAAAAATCTAGCCCCAATTTGTAATCTTGAACCATTCTATGGATACAATATTGAATGATGTAGAAAGCATCAAGAGAAGATGGGAAGAATACACAGATTCCCTGTACTAAAAAGAACTAGTCGACATCCCATCATTTCAGGAGGTAGCCTATTAGCAAGAACCACTTGCAGTAAAGGAAGAAGTTTAACCCACACTGAATGCATTATCTAAAAGCAAGGTTCCAGGAATTGATGGAATACCAGATGAAGTGTACCAGCAAGCTGAGGAAGTACTGAAAGCACTCGTTTATCTATATCGGGAAATTTGGAAGACTACAGTTGACCAACTGATTGGAAGAGATCTGCATTTGTGTCCATTCTAAAGGATGTTGGTGACCCAAAAGAATGCTCATAGAAAGTATGCTATAGAAAGAATGCTATATAAAAGTATCATTTATATCACACCCAAGTGAAATTTTGCTGAAGAACATTCAGCAATGGTTGCAGCAGCACATTGACAGCAAACTGCCAGAAGTTCAGGCTGGATTCAGAAGAGGATGTGGAGCAAGGGATATCATTGTTGAAGTCAGATAGATCTTGGCTTAAAGGAGAGAATACAAGAAAGGCGGTTACTTTTATTTCATTGACTATGCAAAGGCATTTGATTGTATGTACCATAATAAAATAACTGAAAGTTAGATAACTTTCAGAAGAAAAGGAATTCCAGAACACTTCATTGTATTCATGTGGAATTGTATATGGATCCAGAGGCAGTGTATGAGTAAAGTAAGGGGATACTGTATGGTTTAAAATCAGGACAGTGTCCAGCAGGGTTGTATCTTCTCACTATACTTGTTATGCTAGGCAAATCATCAGAGAAACTGGATTATGTGAATGAGGAGATGGCATTGAGATTGAAGGAAGGCTAATTTACAACCTGCAATATGCAGATGACACAACCTTGCTTGCTGAAAATGAGGAGGAACTGAAGTGCTTGCTAATGAAGATCAAGGGTTATAGCCTTCAGTATGGATTACAACTCAATATAAAGAAGGCCCAAATCCTCACAACTGGACCGATAGGTAACATCATGATAAACGAGAAAAGGTTGAAGTTGTCAAGAATTTGTCTGTCTTAGATCCGCAATCGATATTCATGGAAGCAGGAGTCAAGAGATCAAAAGACATATTGCACATGACTTCTTCAAAGTATTCAAGAGCAAGAGTGTTACTTTGAGGACTATGGGGTGCCTGACCCAAGCCAAGGTACTGTCCATTGTGTCATATGCATGCAAAAGGTGGGCATTACTAGGGAAGACTGAAGAAGAATCAATGCATTAAGTTGTAGTTACCAGCCCAGTGAGTAACCATTATGCCACCAGGGCTCCTTCTTACAATGCCTTAAATTGTAGTGCTGGACAAGATTATTGACTACTAAAAGGACACTAAAACTGATACATCTTGGAAGAAGTAAGGCCAAAGTGCTGCTTAGAGACAAGGACGGCAAAACTTGGTCTTACAGGCTTTGGCCATATTTTCCAGGGAGACCAGTCCCTGGAGAAGAACATCATGTTTGGTAATGTGGAGGGGTAGTGAAAAACCGAAGGCCTTCAACAAGGTGGATTGACACAGTGGCTGTATCAATGGGCTCGGGCATAGAAACACTTGTGAGGATGGTGCAGGACCATGCAGTGTTTCATTCTGTTGTGCATAGGGTCACTATAGGTCAGAGCCTCATTATTTCCTGCCCCATGCATACACACTAAGTGCTTGTAAGGGTTCCTGTGGTGCAAGGGATTCTCAAAAACTGCCAGCAAGAGGATTTGTGACATGTCGGGTGGGGGAGGGGGAGGGTAAAAAAGAACTAATACAAAGGGCTCAAACAGAAAGAAAATATTTAGAAAATAAGGATGGCAACATATGTACAAATGTGCTTGATACAATTGATGTATGGGATGCTGTAAGAGCTGTAAGCGCCCCCAATAAAATTAGCTTTTAAAGTTGCTCGAAGGTTAACAAGATTTATACTTTCAACTTCTTCACCCAAAATGAGTTGCCAGGGATTGACTGTGATTGATAGTATTTTCAGTGACCGATATGTGAGAAGTAGAGAGCTGGGTTTTTCTTTTGAGGTGATTCTAAACCCAGAGTCCGTTAAAGGTGGGCAGTGCACTGCCTTCCTGCATTGTATTGGTGATGGTGTCCACCGTCCCTCAACATTCTGTCCAGGGCAGCACAGCCAGCGGAAGGGTTGCAGTGGATCTCTATGTCCACAGCTGCAGAGGCCCAGACATGCTCAGAACTTTACGACAGTCCATTCTGTTTCAGGCCCTTTCATCTAGGTCTTGCTTTCACGATGTAGTTCTCTGCATCTTTTGAAGTGTGCGGGTGACTCTGTGAAAACTTAAACATGTCCCGTCAGTGTTGTGAGAATGTATCCTTCTATAGTCACCCTGGTTCATTTATCACCAGTTTGTCAGCAAACTCTGTGCAGTTATTTTTTTTAACTAATTGGAGAGACAGAGCAAATCATTGTTGGCTGGCTGCATAAAACTGTGGCTCCGTGTCGGCCATAGCAGATAGTGACTACTTCTGAATCAGCCTGCTTTCCAGAGGGAGCACTTGTTGAAGGCTGTGACAACAGAAATGGATCTGGAGGGGAACGAGTGCTCCGTTCTTTCAGAGTCAAAGATAAAAGATGCTGCTACTAAACACTCATGGTTTAGGTAAAGCACAGCTTATTCTTTAATAAAATACAGTTGGAAATTTTACCTGAATTATGAATAACCATGGCTACTCTCACCCCCATAGGCACAAATAAACACGCATTCCAAAACACACACACACTCACACACACACAGAGACATACACAGCCACCATAGAGATAAGTACACAGACACGTGCAAATCCCCATACAGATATACAGGAACATAGACACCTACAAACACACACATGCACAGTTGTAGCAGCCTTCTGTTTCGTACTGAAAAGTCTTTGACCAGAGTGTCTCGATTTAGAAAACAGGATACTGACATCATCAATACTATTATTGTGAATGCACTGTGTTTGGAGAGGAGTTCTAAAGTTACATAAAACAAAGCTTCTAGAAACCTCCTTTCTCTTCTGCACAGTTCTCCTATTACTAATGTCTTGTACTGTATATTACATTTGTTACAATTAAACGATCAATCTTGTTTTTCCTTTCTCCTTTGTATCTACAATCCTCCTTCAAAGTGTCACCAGGTAATTTCTTTCTTTCTTTCCTTTTTTTTTTTTTGGCATCACTGTCTCTGGTGGTCGTGGGTGCTACCCAGTGCTGCTCTTCCAGGTAATTTCTTATAAAGGTTAAAAGCCAAGAGAAATTGATTATACTTTGCCTCTGGGGTCCTTGCATGTCATAGTTAAATTCTTGACTACTAGCTGAGATGTTAGTTGTCCCAAATACTCAGGGGGCCCCCCAGAAGACAGTCTTAGCAGATTGCTTCTGCAAGGTCACACCCTATGGAATAGTACTACTCTGCACATGTGGGGTCACCACGAATAGAACTTAATTTGGGGATACCTAACACCATGTCCCCTGATTCTGCTTGAAGCAGCAGAGGAGAGAAAGCCTACATATCATTTTATATTAACCACTTTCCTTGAGCATAGAAAAGTGAAACAAGAAAAAAGAAAACAAATCTTTCATAAACAAGTTTTTTCAACTCATCTTTCATATAAAGAGAAACAAAAAATGGATAGCTCTCAAAGAACTTCACATCTTCTGCTGCCTATTATTCTGACCCTCTTTTTGAAATAAACATTTGGGTGATGAAAATGGTTAATGGGCTTGGCTGCTAACAAAAGGGTGGTGAGTTCAAGTCCTCCCAGAAGTATCTTGGAAGAAAGACTTCTGAAAAAGCATCAATGGAAAACTCTACGTAATTCAGTTCTACTCTGACATAATCTCATTTGAACCAACACTATGTGGTCTGGAAATTTTAAAGGCTTACCATTTTGAAGTCTTGGGTTCAACCAAATTATTTACGCTATATAATGAGCCCTTGTAGTGAGTGCAGTGGATTACCTGTTGGGCTGCTAACCAGAAGGTCAGCAGTTCAAATCCACAAGTCACTCCTCTGGAGAAAAAGATTCACAGCCTTGGAAACTCAAAGGGGCAGTTCGACTCTCCCTTGTAGGATGTTTATGAGTCTAATTCACTGGATGGCAGTGAGACTGCTTCCTAGCAGGTATCTTCATGAAATGTAAATGGGATTGCATCTTTTGTATATTATTGATAAATCTAAAATACAAAATAAATGCCACCATCCTTCTTGGATCAGAATTTGTAGTTTACTTTGAAATGGAACTGGTTTTTATTTCGTTTTTGTATTTGTTTATTGGTGAAAATACATCCATCAAAGTATATACCATTTCAACAAAGTCTACCTCTAAAATTCAGAGACATTGTTTACCCTTTTCAACATGTGTGACTGCTCTTGCTATATTTTCCCAACTTATCCCACCACTATGAAAATAAACTCTGTACCCACTCAGTTGGAACGTAATCTTTTATTACGATATTGTCAATTTTATCCCATATAGAAAAATCATTGAGGGATATTCATGCTCATCAGTCTTAGTTTACTAATTAAACTAAACTATAGTTTGGGTCTAAGCAAACTCCCAGGGGAAAGTTTATATTTGAGGTTTAAAGTTTGAAGATTGTCTCAGGGCAATAATTTCCCATATTTATCCAGTTCCAACAGTTTAGTGATCAACCAACAAATCTTGATAGAGTAATTAAATGAAGTTCATAGTTTAGTTTAGAGTGGTACTGCACAGTGTATGGACTCCTGGCCTTTGAAGTAATTCCAACTCAGAAACACTAAAGAATTGAGTAGAAATGCCCCATTGTGTGAATAGTCTTCAGAGAAGCAGATTGCACAGTGCAGTCTTTCTCCAGAAGAGCAGCTGAGGGACTCAGAAACCCAAATACTCTCTCTCTCTCTCTCTCTCTCTCTCTGTTTAACTCTGTCACATCAGGGCTTCACAGTGTCATTTGCCCTTGGTTTCCCCATCACATTCTCTCTATACCCACTAGCTCATCATTTTGGGGGGGAAATGCTGAGCAAGGAGATGGTTGAAAATACAGTGATGAAAGAGAGAGGTCCTGGTATTCTCCAAGGTGACCATCAGCCCCAGAATTCAGAACTGAGTGGAGGCTCTTCAGTGTGTATGTCCACACACACTTTCTTCTTACTCTCCAGGAGATCCGTGAGGCGATTCACACTCAATTTTGTAGATTGCTGGACCTGAATAAATTGTTCTTGCTGGGTTTCTATTTCAAGTTTGTCACCATGGACTTAGAGGTTGGTCTTCCTTTGTGGTTGAAATTGGTCTATGGATTGTGTTAAAGAAAGAAATGGAAGGATAGAATGGAGGGAAGGAGTGAGAGAGAAACAGATAGCCAAAACAGAGATAAGAAAGAAAGGCAATGGAAAGGGATATAATGTGAGGGGAGCATAATTAGAATGGGAGAAGAGAAGAAAGGAAAAGAGAAAACAAAACACATTGCCTTCAAATCAATTATTGTCACTGTAGGACAGACTAGAATTGTCCCTTTGGGTTTCTAAGATTTAAAATCTTAGTTGATGTGGACAAATTCTTGTTTCTTCTGCAGAGCAACTAGTGGGTTTGAATTGCTGTAGTTGGAAGCAGTTCAGTGTATAAACCTATGCCACCATATACCTCCTTTGAGAAAAGAGGAAATCAGAGGAATTCCAACTCTCTTGACCCCCTGCTGTGGCAAAGCCTTTTGAACCTCCCTGTCTCTCAAATTCTAGCCTGAGCTAACTCAGGCATTTACATCACTGCACAATTCACTTCCTGGACCAACGGTGGAAAAACCTAGAAAGTCAGACTCACTGCCACCAAGTCGATAGTGACTCAAGCGGGAGAAAGGGCAGAGCTGTTTGTGCTGACTTTACCTGAGGATATCCCTGTCTAATATTCTTGTCGCCTCTTCCTGCCAAGCACTGTTCATGTTTCATGCCTGTCACATTCCCACCGAAAAGCTTTACGGTAGGCTCCTGACCTCTAGTCTACTTGACTCCTTCTGTATACAAATATCATACAAAAATTATGAAACTCATGAAGTGGAATGTAATAATTCCCTCAAAAACTATGTCATATATTAAATTTTAACTTCGCTGAGAAAACCATAACTATACTCCTGAAATACACACCATCCTTTTTATCATGATGAGTGTCCTGGGTACAGTCATACCCATCAATCAATCAATTGCTGGATCAGGCTGGTTCAAATCCTCCATGTGAGCATAGACCCTCTTGTTCATCTCTGCCATTTGGCTCGATTTGTCAGCTTCTCCTTGCCATCATCACTTTTGGCATTTATATAAAAGCACAGTTGGCATGCTTCCTGTATTAAAGTGAAATAAAACTCCGACTATTATGCTATTTTGTCTAATTATTAAAACTTCTACACCAGCTTTATTTTCGGTTGCATTTGAGAATGCTCACATCTTTTTATTGCTTGTTTATTTTCAGCCTCTTGTGCCTCTTATGTTACTTTTATCTTTTGGCAGAAATAGGGAGAGGAGAGGCATAGAGGGATCAGGAAAAAATGGAGGGTGTAACAAGAAATTTTCGTTGGTCTCAGTTCTCGGTATTGGCTTGGCAATATGTATATAGTATATTTCTTTTAAAAATGAAAATAATGATATTTTTAAATTCCTCCAGATTACTTATCCCTCAAACATAAACAGTGATTTGAGTGGCTTTAAAAATAAGATGAAAAGTAATACTGAAATGGACATGGATTCTTTAGTGACAAGTGAATTAACTTCAAATAAAAAGAAAAAAGTTCTTTTTTTACTCACTTTTCTGAATCTAAGATTCTTAGTTGACATTTTTTCTTTCAGATTTTTGTATATATAATTCATTTGCTTTCTTACCTGCATGATTTCTTTTGAAACATCAGAATTTATTCTTTTGTAAAATTTCGTCCTATTGGTTCCCCTTTGTAGGTAACTTTTGTTTTCCTCTTGCTGCTCTCAGAAATCTTTCCTCATTTTTGATATTAGAAAGTTTGACCATAGTATGTTGTGGTGATTTTCTGCAGGGACTAATTCTGTTTGGGGTTCTCTCAGCTTCTTGAATAGTTATTTTCTGTAGTTATAATGTTAGGAACATTTTCTTCTTAGACTATTTTCTCTGTTGTTATTTTTTGTTTGTTTGTTTTTTTGCTTTTTTTCTTCCTGTTCTGAAATGCGTGTCAGGGGTGTATTATCACTCTTAGTAGTGTATCACATAATTCTTACACTTTCTTCAGATTTTTTTTCTAGCTCTTTTTTTAAAGATTTATTTTCATAGATTGGAATTGATACCTTTATCTTCAACTCACTAATCTCACCTTCACTTGCTTCAATTTTATTGCTGCATTCTTCCATGTGTTAACTAGCTGCATTAATCTTGTTAATTTCTCACGTGATTTTCAATTATTTTATCAGACTGCTCTTCTATATTGCTTCCCTGGGGTCTTCTATGTTTTCTGCAGCTCTCTCAATCTTTTTCTAGACCCAGTGGAAACATCTGGACATCATTCTCCTGCAGTCCCTCACCAGGAACTACAAATGCACTTTCTTCCCCCATAAGGTCTGGGACCATGCATTGGGCACTCTTCGGTACTACCCTATCTTGCACTCTCATGCACAGTGAGATTGTCTATGGTCCCTGGGACAGATGTTGTTTCTGCTGGCTGATTTGATGGCATTGGTGTGAATAGTGGCCTTTGGCCACTGGTTGAAGCTGTTGAAGTTTCCATGGTAGTCTTGAAATTCTTAAAGCTTTCTGAACAAGGGGCTCCTGCATGTACATTTACTCTTAGCCCCATGCATCGGGTGCCCTTCCTTATTTCATTCACAGGGAATTTCCCACACTGTGGTATATATTTCAACCGTGTACTGAGGGATTCTCAGTCTGCACAGCCAGCCTTCAGGGCGGCCTATACCCTAGACAATTCTGCCGAAACCTCAGCTGTGTGCAGGAGCCTTCACCTGGATTCAGGCCTCAGCAGTCCTGCTGGGTCGCTGGCTGATGTCAACAAACCTAGGAATAGTCCCACACTTAAATTTAGCTGATTTTCTTTCATTCTTTTCCCAGGTAGTCAGGGGGACAGGGGGGTGCTAGGCACACCCATTCCCCCCAGCAGCATCAGTCACCAGCTCCTCTCTGCTTCCTGGCCCTAGAATTGAAACAATGCTAGGAATATTTGGGAGACTTGGTGAGTTCCAGAACTGTGGCAATTGTGGGTAGGGACCAGGTGTCCTCCCCTCCCTCTTTTGGACTGTCTGTACTCACCCCTATGGGGACTGCCAGTCAGTGCTGTCCTCTCATTAGTAGATTGTCTAAGGAACATGAGGATTCCACATCGGCCAATTAAAACTGGAGCTTTGCGGGGCCCAGGGGGCAGGGGTGGGGGGTGGGCACTCAGTTTCCTGGGAGGTTCTGCTGAAGTTTGTGTCCCACGTCACATCCAGGTCATCCTCTACATTTACACACAGAAGCTTAGGGATCATTTTGTTTGTTTGTTTGTTTAAAGTTCAACATCGCCACCTACTGGCTCTTCCTGGTGGGGGCACTCCTGCCCAAGTGCATGTTGTTAATACCCCTTATTGCCTTTGAGTGGATTTCTAGTCATAGGGACCCTGCAGGATAGAGTAGACTGTTTTATAGGGTTTCCAAGGTCTACCTTATGGAAGCAGGCGGCCACATATTCCTGTGTTGGTCTGTGGGAGAAACACAGGGCTTTGTAGCACTGTAAAAAGTTACGGTCTAGGAAACTCACCCAAAACACCTCTGGGAAACTAACCGAAATCCAGCCATTTGTATGCACCAGTCCTCCGTGGCAATTTTCTCTCATAAAGATGATTGTTTAGGGAACCCTATTGGGTGAGTCTCCTCTAGGGTAGCTCTGGTGAAATCCACTCCACCCTCTCACGAAGAAATGCCTCACTGCCGGCCCCTGGACCCTGACTCAGAGCACCTCTGGCCCAGCAGAACTATCCGCGGGTCTCTGAGCTTGTGAGTCTTGACGGGAGTTGAAAGCCTCCTCTTCGTCGCTTAGCGCCTCTGGTGGTCTCCAACTGCTGACCTCGCGGCTAGTAGCCCAACAAGGAATCCACTACATGACCAGCCAGATCATACAAAGTGCCCTATTCCCATTTCCTCTCCCCACTCAACAATAAAAATCAAGCAAGCCTCCTCATTGCCACTCTGCAGAGACTGCCTCCTTTCTACCCTTGGCCAGCAAGCGGCCTTCATATACACAGCTGTTATCAAGCCAATTTATTGACTTTACAGTTCTTTTTCCTCTTCTTTTTCTTATCAGGCGAGAGCGCGAACGCAGTCCCCCACTACCACAAATAATGCAGTGGAGTTCCCCACATTTGGGGAAATCGCAGGGGTCAGCACATCCGGAGTGCAATGGATAAGCCTCGCCCTGGGAAAACCACCTTCCTGATCTCTGTATCTCCCCTGCCAGGTAAATATAACGGACAGTTCTTAACAGGTCAGCCTGGAGTCCCCTGCCAGCCTTCAGTGCTCACCTGTGAAACTGCAGGTCTCAGATAAAGGCCATCTGAAGCACTTGGCACAGGAACCTCCGTCACCCCCTCTCAGTCCACTCCTGCCACCAGCCCTGGTTCTACGAAATCAAACAATCCAAACTCATTGCCAACTCCGACTCCGTGTCCCTATGGGACACGCCAGAACTGGTTCGGTGGGTTTCCAAGACTATAACTCTTCATCAGAGTGGAAAAGTGTCCCTAAGCCCAGAGATGCAGCTGCGCTCTGCAACTTTCTCACCCTGGGAGAAATAGAGGGAGTGTGGGTGAAGATGGCTTGGCAGCTTGGGTTTTTCCCAAGTCAGGATGCTTGTTAGGCTAGTCCTCCCCTCAACCCTACCTCCTAGGACAATTGTCGCTTTCCCTCACATCCCCACCCCCACCACCATGGAACCTGTCAGCGCTCCCTTGTCTCTAGGTTCAGAAATAGTGATCTCTCTCTCTCTCTCTCTCTCTCCTGATACCCTCTTTGCGAAAGTCCAAATACCAGGCGACCATACCCAAAGCTCTCCACTTCCCTGGCACTCCACAAAGTCCCAAGGCTGTTAACACTTTCCCTCCCCAGCTAACCCGCGCTAGACCTCTAGGCCGGCCCCAGACTCCGCTGCTAGCTAGGAATCGGTGGTCACTCCACCTTCAAGAAGGGAAAAAAAAGCGGGGGTGGGAGAGTACCGAGAGATTGGGAGCGGGCGTGGGGGATAGTTATGAAGGGGACGCTCAGACTTTGGGGGCTGTGCACACTCGGCTCAAACTTGCCTTCGCGGATTAGCAGAGCCCTCTCCCTGCTCCACGGGGGCGCCTGCGTCAGCACCCCAGCTCCAGGCTGGGACTTCAGAACTCTGCCAAGTTTACTCATCCCAGGGAGGTCTTACCCGGCGGGAAAGCCTGGCTCGGGAGAACCCAGTAACCCGAGACTGCTGTCCCGGCCCTTCCCAGCGCACTTCCTTCCCTTTTCCCAAAAGTCTCGGGAGGGAGGGGAGGAGGGAGGGACCAGCCTTTATAAGCGCTGCCCCGCCAGAGGCATGTCAGAGGCTGCCGGGCAGGGCTGCAGTCGGCGGTCGGAGCAGATCCCGTGGTGAACCCCAAGGCTCCCTGCGCCCCCCGCCCTGGCCGGGGCAGCCTGGTCGCAGCACCCACCCTCTCCCCAGGGCCTGGCCAGCATGCTCTGCGTCCTGCTCCTCGGAGTGCTGGCTCCCGCCAGCCTAGGACTCCCTGCGTCTTCCGGGCCGCTCCCCCGAGGCAGCCAGTGTGTGGACCAGGACTGCTTCGCTCTCTTCCCCGGCCCCGCTACGTTTCTCGCAGCCAGCGAGGCCTGTGAGCACCTTCGGGGCCATCTGATGACCGTGCGCTCCTCGGTGGCCGCCGACGTGATCTCGCTGCTGCTGAACCCCGACAGCCCGCCCGTGTGGATCGGCCTGCAGCTGCCGCCCAACTGCCCGGACCCGGGGGACCTGGGGCCCCTGCGTGGCTTTCAGTGGGTGACAGGCGACAATCAGACCAGCTACAGCAGGTGGGCCGGCCCGGACGCGGCGGGGAAGCCTCTGTGCGGCCCGCGCTGCGTGGCCGTGTCGCCGGCCGGGGCCCCGGCGCCCGGGGAGCCCCTGTGGGAGGCGCTCTCGTGCCAGGCCCAGGCGGAGGGCTTTCTCTGCGAGTTCCACTTCGAAGGCTCCTGCAAGCCCCTGGCCCTGGAGGTCGGACCGGCGGCGGCGGGCGCCGCGGACTGGTACAGCACTCCGTTCGGGGCCCGCGGCACGGACTTCCAGGCGCTGCCCGTGGGCACCTCGGCCAAGGTGGAGACCCTGGATTTCGAGCTGGTGTGCTCGCCGCCGCGGCCCGGCTCGGCGGAGGCGCGCTGGAGCCGGGAGAAGCCGGGAGCCTGGGACTGCGAGGTGGAGAACGGTGGCTGCGAGCACGCGTGCAACGGAAGCTCGCGGCCCCCCAGCTGCCTGTGCCCGGCCGACGCGGTGCTGCAGGCGGACGGGCGCTCCTGCGTCACCCGCGAACAGCGTCCGTGTGACAAACTCTGCGAGCACTTCTGTGTAGAAAACCCCGATGAGCCCGGATCCTACACTTGCATGTGTGAGACCGGCTACCAGCTGGCGGCCGATCAGCACCGGTGCCAGGATGTGGACGACTGCCTGCTGGTGCCCAGCCCTTGTCCGCAGCGCTGTGTCAACACGCAGGGCGGCTTTCAATGCCTCTGCAACCCCGACCACGAGATGGTGGACGGCGAGTGCGTGGAGGCCGTGGACCCGTGCTTCGGCGTGCGATGCGAGTACCAGTGTGAGCCCGTGGGCCGGACGGACTACCTCTGCATCTGTGCCGAGGGCTTCGTGCCCGACCCGCAGGATCCGCTCAGGTGCAAGATGTTCTGCAACCAGACGGAGTGCCCCGCCGACTGTGACCCCCACAACCCGCTCAGGTGTGAGTGCCCTGACGGCTTCATCTTGGACGAGGGCTCCGTGTGCGCCGACGTGGACGAGTGTGAGCAGAACGAGTGCCCGGAGCTTTGCGAGTGCCACAACCTCCCCGGAAGCTACGAGTGCAAATGCCCGCCCGGTTGGACGACCCCAAGCCCGCTTGACAGAGACGACACCCGGAACCCCGACAAGAAGAGTGACGCCGATGTTGATGGGGGCTCTGGAGAGCCTCCTACCAGCCCAGCGCCCAACACTACAGCTGGTCCTCCGGAGTCAGAACCAGTGCACTCCGGAGTCCTCATTGGCATCTCCATCGCCAGCCTGTGCCTGGTAGCTGCCCTTTTGGCGCTCCTCTGCCACTTGCACAAGAAGCAAGGTCCCCCGAGGACGGAGCTTGAGTACAAGTGTGGGACTCCGGGCAAGGAGATCATGCTGCAGCAGGTGCGCACAGAGCCGGCACTTCAGAAACTCTAAGGGTGTGACTGCCACTCAGACAGCCCCTGCCTTGGACCCTCAGAATCTGAGAAGTGCCATGTCAGTGGTCAGCCAGAATGATGGGTGATGGGGCAGTGGAAGACAGACCGTGCCTTCCAAAGACAGCTGGACAGGGGGGAGGACTTACACTGAAGGCTCAGATAGCAGAATGCCTTCAAGGATTCGCCCTAGACCTGGGAGTCCCAGCCTTTTCAGGAGGGCTATGGCCAGTGGTATGAGTGTCATAGATGTGTAGATGACAGTCAAAATATTTATTTTTTATCTATTTGGAATGTTTCCCTTGTATTTTCTCCCCAACAGTATGTCTGAAATAGCCATGTTATATCACACTTTCACTTGTTATGGGGCAGTTAAGTGAGCTAGCTGACTCGTCAGCACCACTTGGGACATTTGGGAAGCCAAGCCTCATTCCACCACATTTCTCTTAATGTTCTTTCACAGGAACTGGCTGCCACCCAGCCTGAGTCATCCTACAAGGGGCTGACTTCTGACTTACTTTGAAACAGATGAACACACACGCACACGCATGCATGCACGCGCACTCACACACACACACACACACACACACACACACACCTTGTTGAGCCTTTGCTTTCCACCAGATTTGCTCATCTATTTCAGGTTTTTGGAGCAATGTGAGTATTACCAAAGGTTAAGATGTGATCAGCTTTGGTTCAATTAGTATTTTTGGAAGGAAACCATAGAAATGAAACCCAAGAATTTTTTAACAGTGTGCCAAGATTTTCTTTATCAATGTTTGTGTTGTTTTGATTTGGACTGGAAAGTATGCATTGTTGTGAAGCTTCTTAAGCACTTTTCTTTTCCTTCAGTACTTGTTATTCCTACCAGGGTTGGAAGTGTTCCCACGACTGCACCAGTTTGAGAGGAGAGAAGCTCTTTCCAGTGGTGGTGGGGAGGAATTTTGAGCTGCATGATTCATTACCTTTTGGACTTTCACTCTTCGTCTGTCACTCCTAGACCAAGGGGGGAAGTAAAATCCCCTCTACCGATTATGTGAGATCCAAAGACTTGGGAACAGAACCTGGAGGATGCTCAATTAGTGGCCACCTTGATTAGTGTGAGGCCCAGGAGAGCCTCCCTCAACATTTAGAGGGGCCGTCCAGCTTCCGGCAACTCCACTTACTAAGAATGCCATCCCGGGACCAGAAAGTAAGTGGTTGCTCCCTGGCAGTTGGTTCACAGACAGAGAACTTCAGACTCACTCCACAGCTCTCCTCCATCCCCTGGTACAGCAGGAGAATCTGTACTTTAACAAGGGCTGTGGGGGTTGCCGCCTCAACTAGTTTTGAGAACTGTTCCAGACAACTTCTACATTCCTGTAACATATTAAATTTGGGTCAGGAATAAGTAGCAGGCCAAGCCTACTTTACTCTTAAGAAACTGAGGAGTTTACAGTGTTCAACTTTGATTTCTGCTCTGGACTTTGATGCAAAGGGCAGAGAAGAGCTTATGGTTCAATTAAGTTAGAACAATGAAATACTTCAATGTATGGGGGGGGGAGCATCATATAATGTATATCTTTTGCAAGATTTTCCTCTACATATTTGTAAACTCAGCACATTTGTACATAGCTATTTATTTATTGGTGATAAATCAGGATGCAAGTAAAATCCTTGCTTATGATTTTACATAAGGAAAATAAAATATATTAAACTGTGCTAATGGTTTATGTAACTGTTTGTCTCCTCTCCTTTCCTATCATGTAAACCTCACATTATATGTCATCAACTGGCCTCAGGGACAGTAATGATAGCCATGAGGTGCACTGATGTCATCTTCCCAGCAGACTACTTTGTCATCAGTTCAAAGCACCCTCTTTGACTATCCAAGTTTTTCAGATGAGATGTTTCTACTATAAAATAATTTCCTTGTATCTATGTGTGCATGAGAATTAAGTGTTCCTTCTATAACCATAATGCCTTTGTATATAAGGTCGTGTGTCTACACATCTTAAAGTACGTGTTAGAATTGTTTGCAGGACAATTAAAGAGACATTCCATCAGGAGGATTTCAAGAATCCCAGCTGTGAATATTATCTGCTTCTGAAGAGATCCAAATGTGAAATAGTCAGACAGGACCTCCCACTCACATTTAAGTGATTCCTTCTAATACCAAGATCTCATCCAAGATTATTCTCAGTTCCATGTCTTTTTAATACTCAGATATCTTGCAGTCTCTTTTTCTGGAGTCATAAAAACTGACAAAACAGCTTCACAGAGTAAACATCGGAAGGAAATTGAGCCCAACTATTCAGATATTTTTATACATCTTAGTAATGTTTACTTTCTTAATCCAAATATGAGCAGTTATTATTATGAACATGCAGCTGAAGATTTCTATATACAAGTCAGATGAGCTTCACAGCTTTATTTCATTGGGGGAGGATGTGAGCTGCTATAGGGATAGCAACTCACTTAAGGAATTTGGTGGGTTAGTAGAAAACATAATTGGTAATAAGCACACACCCAGGAATAAACTATTACTAGGGGCAAAATTCCCACTACCATCTAATCAATTCTGACTCATAATGACCCTGGAGGATAATACCCGTTGCGTTTTCAAGATTGTAACTCTTCAGAAGAATGGAAAGCATCATAGTTTTCTCACAGAGTAGTCTGTGGATATAAACTGTGGATCTCGTGGTGAGTGGGCCAGGATACCGGTGGTGGGTTTGACCCTTCCACTGTCTGACCAGAGCTGCCAAGTTGCAAAAGCAAGGGTTCTTTATGATAGGATTCCTTCTTTCATAAGATAGTCATCTTAACTGGGAGGCAAGGGGCATTTATGGAGGTGTAAATACAGGCATGTACCTATGTATACATACATATATACACACATTAATATACAACATATATGTATGTATAGATGATGAGTAATTAGCTCCATGTCCATGTATTTATAGGTTTAGTACTAAGGTAGTTAATGGGCATTGGGTCTCTATCAAGTACTCCCTTGATGCAAGAACACTTTGTTCTATTAAATTAGCATTTCATGATGTTCACTTTCCCGACACAATTGCGAAAGACAAAGCAGGTGCATAAGCAAATGTGGTGAAGAAAGCTGATGGTGCCTGGCTATCAAAAGAGATAGCATCTGGGGTCTTAAAAGCCTGAAGATAAAAAAAGTGTTCCTCTAGTTGAGAAGTAACAAAGCCCATAAGGAGGAAGCACATACCAGCCAGTGAGATCACGAGGTGTCAATGAGATCAGGTGTGAGGAATCAAAGAACAGCAAAAAATCATAGCAATGGGAACGGAGAACCAAAGCCCATCTGTAGGCAACTGCACATCCCCTTACAGAAGGGTCAAAGGGAGGAGGTAAGTCAATCAGGGTTCAGTATAGCACCGATGAAACATGCAACTTCTCTTTAGTTCTTTAATGCTTCCCCTCCCCCTCTCACTATCATGATCTCAATTCCACCTTACACATCTGGCTAGAACACAGGATGTACACTGGTAGAGATAAATGCTGAAACACAGAGAATCCAGGAGAGATAAACCCCTTAGGACTAATAATGAGAATAGATTTCAGAAGGGTAAGGGTAAGGTGGGGGAGAAAGGGAGAACCAATCACAATGATCTATATATAGTCCCTTCCCTGGGAACTGGATAATAGAAAAGTGAGTGAAAGAAGACATTGGACAGTGTATGACATGAAAAATAACAATAATTTATAAATTATCAAGGGTTCCTGAGGAATGGAAGGTGTGGAAGAGAGGGGAAAATGAGGAGCTGATACCAAAGGGTCATGTAGAAAGAAAATGGTAAAAGAGAATGGTGATGGAGAAAAATGCAGAGTTGTGCTTGACCCAATGGATAAATGAATGGATTGTGATAAGAGTTGTACAAGTCCCCCAAAAAATAATTTAGGGAAAAAGATAGTCAACTTATTGAAGGAACATAGGAAGGTAAAAATGCTGTGAGTCATAGCTTTTGGAAGACAAAAGCCCATAGTGTAGGGTGGGGTGCAGAGCTTCCCTAACTCCTCCCTTCCTGTTATAAAAGAGATCATTTTTCTTGAATTAACTGGTCTCCTCTGAACTTAAGCACCTCAACACAGCTAAGTAAGCACAGCTCTTCTTTGAAAAAGACCAATTAAACCCACTGACGATCCATAACCTTATCTCCAGTGTTTGCAATCAGGAAAGACTATGACACAGTGGGGTGACCAGCCTGTATGATCTTTGTTTGATATTCCTATTGTTGGAATTCTAAATAGGAGAGGGTATCACAGGATTTGGGCATGGACCATACTTGTTGATATGTTGCATGTATGATAAGGGAGAAGGCGAAGGTGATATTTTTAGATAATTGAGGATTCTTTTTAAAAAGTCAAAAGTCAGATTTTTTTCTTTCCTTTTTATTCCATGCTCCAATCTAGACTGAGCAGTCCCTGGGAAGGGAAGAGGATATCTGTTGTGTGCTCTTTTAGGAGGATGATGTTAAATAAGACTTAAGAGTTTCAAAGAGCTGGTGGGAAAAAGAGGTTCCCCTTCCAAGGAAACCCCACTGCCATTGAGTTGATTCCAAATCACAGCAACCCTAGAAGTCAAGGAAGAACTGCTCTATCAGGGTCTCCAGTCTGTGAAATTTACAGAAGCAGACTACCACATAGTTCTCATAACAGAAGCACACCTTATGCACTTGCAGATACTTAGTGATAGAAATTAAAAAGAAACACTACTTTAGGTGAAATGTGACTAAAGGGGAGATAATTTTTTGGAGGGGAATCAACCATGGTGACATGAATCTGGAAAGGCCTATGGGAGTAGAACTATTGGGGTCTTCATTTGCTGATGGTGCATGACTCAAGGAAAGCGAAACAGCTGCAAAAATCTTTTAGTAATTGGAATTTGCAATGTATGACGTGTGAATTGAGGGAAATTGGAAGTGGCAATAAACACATGGAGTGCATTAGTAAGCTAAAATGGACTGGTATTGGACATTTTGATTCAGAAAACCATATTCATTGTCAAAAAGGCACTTGCTAGGCTGAGCCCCAGTGGCATAGTGGTTATGTGTGGTACTGCGGCCCACTGG
Organism: Nesogale talazaci; assembly: GCA_004026705.1. Lineage (NCBI taxonomy): Eukaryota > Metazoa > Chordata > Mammalia > Afrosoricida > Tenrecidae > Nesogale > Nesogale talazaci. Next base: position 110,271 of record PVJH01003173.1, read on the forward strand.
GACGGAGGTTCAATTCCAGCAGTGGGACTGGGCCTCATACTCCCACCACTGGAGAGCAGTGATGCCAAAAAAAAAAAAAAACAAAAAACAAAAACAAAAAGCCACTTGCTAAATTCACCAAGAATTACAGTGCTATCTTTGATTGGATTATATCTATCCAATTCAGGGAAATCCAATCAATATGACTATCATTCAAATTTATGCATCAACCACACAAGCTAGTAATGAAGAAGTTGAAATTTTTTAACAAGAACTTGAACTGCATGTTTATCTAGATAAGAGAGGTGGTATAAATAACTTGGAGATGAAAAGAATGGGACCAATGGTGCTGGGAGGTGAGTATGGGAGAAGAGGTGGAAGAAAGAAAGGGGGGGTGGGAGGGAAGCAACCCAGGGACAAGGGAACAACAAGTGAACTAAAATCAATGAAAAGAAGGGTGTAGGATGCCTAGTGGGGCTTAATTAAGGGCAATGTTAACAATCAGGAATTGCTAAGCTTATATGAAGGCTGAACATGATGGTGGGACAAGAGGAAAGTAAAAAGAAATAGAGGAAAGAACCAGAAGGCAAAAGACATTTATAGAGGTCTAACTGTAGGCATGTATGTATGTAAATATGTATATATATAAAATCAAGAGGGGAATAGAACTATGTACTTATATCTGTATATTAAAAATTAAATTTGCAGGTGGGCATTGGTCCTCGACTTAAGTACTCTCTCAATACAAGAAAGAATACTTTGTTCTAACAATCCAGCATGCTGTGATGCTAACCTGCCCAACATTATTGCTGAAGTCAAAAAGGGTGTATAAGCAAACGAAGATGTGGTGAAGAAAGCTGATAGTTCCCGGCTATCAAAGGTACAGCACCTGGGGTCTGAAAGACTTGAAGATAAGCAAGTGGCCCTCTAGCTGAGAAGCAACAAAGTCCACATGGCAGAAGCACACCAGTCTATATGATCGTGAGGTGTTGATGAAATCAGGTAGCAGGCATCTGCAACCCAGAATAAAATCATAACCAATGTGAATTGGGGGGTGGGGAGTGGGGTAGGCAGCATGGAGTGGAGACCCAAAGTCTATCTGTAGACAATTGGACATCTCCTCACAGGGAAGACATGAGCCAGTCAGACTGCAGTATAGCTCGGATGAAATACACAACTTTGCTCTAATTCTTTAGTGATTTCTTCACCCCGTTACGGTGACCTCAATTGTACCGTACACATCGGATTAGACCAAAACATGCACACTGCTACAGATAGGAGCCCGCAACACAGGGAATACACAATAGCGAAACCCCTCAGGGCCAACAATGAGCGCAGGGATACCGGGAGGATTAGGGGAGTGTGGGAGGAGAAAGGAGGAATCAATCACAACGATCAATCTATGACCCCCTCCCAGGGTGACAAATAATGGAAAAGTGGGTGAGAGCAATGGAGTATGATATAAGAAATGAAAATAATAGTCTATAACTTACCCAGGTTTCCTGAGGGAGGGGTGGGGGGAGGGGAAAGACAAGGGGAGCTGACATCAGGGTCTCCATTCAGAAGGGAATGCCTTGAAAATGATGACCGCAGCATATGTGCAAATGTGCTTGAAACAGTGGATGAATGTATGGATTATGATAAGAGCTGTAAGAGCCCTCAATAAGAGTATGGGGGGGGGAATAATTTGAATTTGAAATTGATGAAGCATCCTATCAAGATGCAATGATAGGTATTGGTGATTGGAATGTAAAAGCTGGGAACAAAGAACAAGGAACAGTAGCTGAAAAATATAGGCTCGATGATAGAAATGAAGCTGAAGATCACATGATAGAATTTTGAAAAACCAATGACATGTTCATAGCCAAATACCCTTTTATTTTTATTTTTTTGCAAAAATACACATAAGCTTCCCCAGATAGAATACACAGAAATCAAATGGGCTACATCTGTGGGAAGACATGATGGAGAAGCACAATATCATCAGCTAAAACCAGACTAGGAGTTGACTGTGGAACAGACTATCAATTGTTCATAGTCAGTTCAGGGCAAATGTGCTTAGAAGATTAAAGTGCATCTGACCCAAAGCCATGGTATTCTCCATGCTTCATATGCATGTGAGACTTGGACATTGTATAAGGAAGACCAGAGGAAATTCAATGCCTTTGAATTTTGTTTCAGAGAAGAATATTAAAAGTACCATGGACTGCTAAAAGAACAAATGACGTGTATTGGAAGAAACAGAGCCAGAGTGCTCCTTACAGGCAAGGATGACAAGACTTCATCAGACATACTTTGGCCAAGTTGTCAGGAGAGACCAGCTCTTGGAGAAAGACATCATGTTTGGTAAAGTGGAAGGGCAGTGAGAAAGAGGAGGGTCTTCAATAAGATGGAATGACTGAGTGTCTGCATCTATGAGCTCCAGCATGAAAACAATTGTGAGGACGGTACGAGGACTAGGCAGAGTTCCATTCTGTGGTGCCTCGAGTTGCCACGGGTTGGCTGATTCAGTGGCACTTAACAACAACAGCCACAGAGCCACACAGGCCCAAAGCCGAGTTTATCTGAAGTCTCTTCTCATCTGTCTGAATCTGGAGTATGCTTTGACTCATCAGCGGATAGGAGTGTGAGGTCATTGAAAAATTAGCAATTTGTCCAAGGGAGGACTTGCACCTCAATATTGAGGAGTCAGTTAGGGAGCCCAGGAAGCTTTTTCCAAATCCAGACAATCACAAATGGTTCCTTATGTAAATGGATTGAATTTCTCCAGCTGTGGGCAAGGGACAGAAGCTGTGGTATAATTGAGTGGCCTCCCTGAATTTTAATTTATCATTCTCCTTCACATTCCTTTATTTTGTTCATCTTCTAATGGCATTGCTCATAAGACTCTTCAGCTTAAGAATCCTAGCCACTTCGCACAAAGTATGTAGTGACAGAAAGAGGCTTATCTGGATTGGATTGGTGTGAATGTAGCCCAACTGTATAAACGTATAAAATATCATAGAACTTTAATTTTTACCATATGTAAATGCTAATTTATCTTTTAAAAGTAAGCTTTCTCATATGTGGATTATACTTTAATAAAAGTAGATGATTAAATAAAAATGACTAAAGAAAAACTCAATTAGAAATCAAAAACTTCTTGGCATAAGCAAGCCTTCCATTTTTTCTGCCATTTAGACATGCAGTGGTTGCCCTCTGAATGAGTAAACTTTTTGCATGCCAGGTACTAAAGGTAGACACTATATTTGGACACAACACACACACACACACACCCCACCATTGAGATAATTCTGACTCAGAGATGAACCCAGGTTGGTAAAACAAAACTTGTTCAGAAGGCTGTAATTAGCAAACCTTATGCAACAATTTTAATGCAGTCTCAACTTGCCAGGTTAGGGTTAAAGGCATTCAATTATTCAAAGTTATTAAGAGATAATTCTACAAGTGGTCAGATGCAGTCAATATTATGAAAGTACCAGCAATTAGAAAGCATAGTCCCCCAATACTGGCAGCTTTCCTGGAATCTTGCCCCTTAATCTTGAAATCAACTTCTTGCTTCTGAAGTTGCTTGCTTCTGGTCACTGGGTCATTTCAGCCTGAATTTCAAATTCACTAATAAGTCAGTATACGTCCATGAGCTTTCTTTAACTGTGAAAATTGAACCGAAGGATTAATTCCATCAATATTTGCTGCACGGTTAGCTATTAGAATTAGATGACTCTCCTTCCATCAAGGTTTTAGGTCATCTTTTAATTGATATATTTTCCACTAAATATAACTTCCTGGGCTAATAAGTAACAGTTCTCTTTTTAACTTGTAAAAAAATGTTTCTTACAGTATGAGAATTAAAGATAAGCACTTTTTCAGTAATAGAGGCTGTACTAAGTGAAAGTCAGAAAATACAAAATAAGTAAGACTTACAGTTTTCCAGTTAGCTATATCATAAGGAGTGAGTTTATGAGATCCTCAAAGAGTGTTTGTTAAATTTGCAAAGACTAAAGGAAGAACTTTAGGCCAGGACCAAACTGAGGATTCAGAAACCTTAGATAGGTGAGTTTTTACTATACCATTAATTCTTTTCATAAACTCGGATGTCTGGGGATAGTAAGAGCAGTGTAAGCGCTGACAGAAGGGGAAAATTCAGCATTGTGTTTTAATGATTTGTTCAGTAAAATAGGTCACATGAGCATCACAGAGAATTTTCCGGGCTCCCAAAGTGAATCTTATGTTTGTGGGGAGTTTCTTTGCTTCGAAACACATTGGCAAAGGAAGACTTCTACCCAACATGCAAACCCACAAATCATTGCTGAAAGATACTTACAACCATTCAAAAGTGGGATAAACTCTAATTTCCATTCAAATGTAGCTCCAGAAGGCAAAGAATATTGTCCAGGTCAAATCTTACCATGCTTTCTAGCTCCTGTTTCTTTGTGCACTGAAAGACCTCATGGAGGGGCTGAGCCCCGATGGCGTAGTGGTTGTGCGCGGGACTGCGGCCCACTGGGACGGAGGTTCAATTCCAGCAGTGGGGCTGGGCCTCCTACTCCCACTGCCGGAGAGCAGTGATTGCCCACCTCCCCCCCCCCCCCCCCCCCCCCCCCCCCCCACACACACACAAAGACCTCGTGGACAGCAGTCACAGAAAAAATTTCCCCGTCAATGTTTCTTTAAAATGTCAACCACTCTATCTCTGTCTATATGAGTGTTCTCCTTAGTGTCAAGCCCTAACCAAAATGTAACGTTAGGGACTTGGTAAGAGTTTGAACCTTTTTAATGGCACGATTTCATTTGACTGAGCTAATTGCTATCTTAAAAGCCCTTCTTTTTTGGGTTCAGAAATACTAGCCATTTAATCAGAGCAGGTAGTTCTCTGTATACTCTTTTGTTTTAATATGGGTAACAATACTTTGGGAAGCAGCCAATTTAGCAGCTGCATCAGCAAGGCTGTTTCCTCTAATTTTTTTCCCATTGGAGCTCTCTCTTTAGTTGGTGAGTCTGTATATTAATTTACAGAAGGGAGCAGTAAGAAATCTTGCTTCTGGTCACAACAAAGATCCTGAAAGCTCAGCTTTTAAATGAAACTCACTGCCATAGACTCATAACAACCTTCCCCCCCCCTCCCCCCACTGTGGGTTTCTGAGTCTATACTTGTTACAGGGATGGAAAGGATCTGCTTTCTTCCACACAAACTGCTGATTGTGTGGCTTACAGCCCAATATGGCACCCACTATGTCACAAAGACTCCTAGAAAGTATGCTATTAAAATTCCATTTTAATAGTACAACCATGAATACCTCCAGATGCATATTGAGTCCAGAAAGGTATCTATGGACTTCCTTTAAGCAAGTTTGCATGTTAAAATAAGAGTAATGGATTCAGCCTTTTGAGCTGCACTGGTTTTGAGGAATGACTGATTTTCAAAGACTTCAGTACATGTTACAATAGCCCCCGCCCCCACCCAAGCATCCTATGCTTTCCTCCCCATCAATTTTAGATCACTTGTTCTTCCCATTGCCCTAGGTTTGTTTGTATCCCCTTCCTTTTTCGTACCTCCTCCTCTCCCATGTGCCCCTTGAAATTGTTGGTTTTATTTTTTCTTCCGGGTTGTTTATCCTGTCTACATGGCCTAGATAGACATGCTGAGACAATAACATGCACAAAACAAAGTAAAACATAAGCAAAACAAACAAACAAAGAATAACTGAAAAACAAAACAAAACAAAAAAACCCAACTAAAAGAAAGGAAGAAAAACTTATCTGTTGACCTTTATGAGTGTTTTCCAGTCTCAAGTCTGACAGGGTGCCACATCCTGGACCCACAGTTTTATTTTTGGGTATTCCTCAGAGATTTTCTTGCTTTGCTCCTCCTGCTGTTCTGAGGCAGGTCCTTAGTGTTTCACACCAGTGTGTTGAGGTCAGATCAGGCACTTCTCCAGAACCATGCTGTCCACGTAGGGCTATGGGTCAGCGAGGGAAATCATCTTGTGGAGAGGCTGGCCCTGTGGCCCTTTCTGTGCATTGACTGAGCCAGAATATTGTCTTCAGGGCTTAGTGAGTCATGATGTATTCCACTCTTCATTTGCTCCTGATCAGGAGAGCAATGTAGCCAAGAGGAATTACTGAAATGGAATGAAGGCCAAACATGACAGTGGGACAGGAGGAGAGTAAAAGGAAATAAAGGAAAGAACTCAGAGGCAAAGGACATTTATGGAGGTCTAAATACAGGTACGTATGCAAATATATAAAGATAGGGGAATAGATCTAGGTACGTGTTTTTATTTATAAAGTATTAAGGCAGCAGATGGATAATCAAGGACTCCCTTAGTGCAAGAACACGCTGTTCTATTAACCCAGCACTCTGTGATGCTCACGTTTACACAATTGCTGAAGAAAGTTCATGGTGCCTGGCAATCAAAAAATAGAGCGACTGGGGTCTCAAAGGCTTGGAGATAAACAAGCGGCCATCTAGCTCAGAAGCAACAAAGTCCACATGGCAGAAACACACCAGCCTGTGTGATCCTGAGGTGTTGGTGGCACCAGAAAACAGGCTTCAAAGAACCAAAACAACAATAAAAAATCATATTGATGTGAATGAGGGGGAGGGCAGAATGGAGACCCAAAGCCCATCAGTAGTCAATTGGACATCCCCTATCAGAAGGGCCACAGGAAGAGACGAGACACTCAGGGTGCTGTATAGCACTGACGAAACACAACTTTCCTCTATTTCTTTAACACCCGCCTCCCACTATCAGGACCCCAATTCTACCTTAAAATCTGGCTAGAGCAGAGCATGTATGCTGGTACACATAAGAGCTCACAAAACCGTGAGTCCATGTCAGGTAATCCCTTGAGGACCAATAATGAGAGTAGTGATACTGGTGGATAAAGGAAGGGGTTGGGGAGTAAGGGAGAATTATTCTGATCGACATATAATCCCCTTGCAGAGGGACAAATGACAGATAGATGGGTGAAGGGAGAGAGCGGCTGGTGTAAGACATGAAAAAATGATTTTAAAATTATCAGGAGTTCATGAGGGAGGAAGGGAAAGAGGGTGGGGGAAAATGGGGGAAAAATGAGGAGCTGATACCAAGGGCTCAAGTATAAAGAAAATGATGACAACATATGTACAGATATGTTTGACCCAGTGGGTATATGTACAGATTGTGATAGGAGCTATAAGAGGTCCCATACAATATTTTTTATATAAAAACTTAACACTAGCATAAACAACCTGGAAGTGTGTCTAGAGTTGATTTTTAAAATAAAGTCGTATAAAAACAGTGTCTTATCTGGGTTTATCAAATGAGTCCCTTTTTGTGTTACTACAGGTAGTCGAAAGTAGTCTAAGGAAAGAATAATTTCCTTTTTTGATTACAGTGAGAAGAATGGCTGGGTTTAAAATAGACATTGTATGTAGTCTAATATTTGAAGTTTCCATCACAGAGGAGGTAAATTTGTTGGCTGACAAATGTTGTTAGAGTAGAATCAAGTAAAGCTGACAAAGTATGGGGTACATAAACTCTTAAATCACAAAATTTCACTAAAACTTCAATGGCAGAAATTTCTATAACTTTTGCAGTACCAGTTACAGCTTTGGGGAAAGGAGGTTTAACTCAAGCTGTAGAGTTCTGGAGAGGGCTAGAATCATGTACTGCCCTACTTTGTCTCCCATGTTCCTGTGTAAGAACACCTATGGCATTACTAGAAGAAACTATCATGTACAAATAAAGAGAAACCCAAATCATAGTTAACCAAACACACACTGTCATGAAGTCAAATCTGACTTGCTGTAACCCTATCTAGACTGTCAGAGGCTATAAATCTTTACATAGCAGTTAGTTTTGTCTTTCTCTGTGGATTAGCTGGTGGGCTTGAACAACCAACCTTGTAGTAGCAGTTCAGTGCTTATTCAACAGCATTGGCTGTTGCAATGGTGGTTTTTGTTGTTGATGTTGTTGTTAGGTTTCAACCCAAGGCAACCTGATGTACTCCAGAACAAACTCTGTTGCTCCTGTACCATCTTCACAAGGGTTTTTAGGTTTGAGCCTCTTGTTGCATACACTGTGTCAATCCATCATTGACAACCTTCCTCTTTTTCCTCTACTTTACCAAGCATGATGCCTCTTTATCTAAAATGAAAGCTTAGTTAATTAGAGGGACAGCTAGAGATCTATGGGTACTGCTGAACTTAATTTGCTGACTTCTCTCATGGGTCAACCATTATGCAAACATTTAAAGACTCTGAACCTAACCCATTTTTACCTCAGATGATCAAGGAGCAAAAATTAAATTAAACAAAGCTCTGACTAACATTCCCATCCCCCCCCCCCAACTTTCATTGCTTGATGTCTTTCTCCAATGAAAATTAGGAAACTTAAAACAGAACTGTTAGGGCTTTGTAAAATTGCTGCTCCTTGATTTTCTGGGGTAAAAAGTTTACCCATGAGAGAGGTTAGGAATTTAAGCTCATCAGGATCCATAGAACCCTAAAGGTTCTTTTAATCTTTATTTTTTGTTTAGTTTAGATAAAGCGAAGGTTTTTTTTTTCTTTTGAGAGGTCAATAAAATAGCCTTCTGACAAGATTAAATGACTTAATTATTTCACAGAAGGTTGAGCAAACTGCAAGTTTTCTCTAAAACACATGCCCACTAGTAGCTCAATGTTTTAACAAAGAGATGCTGTCTTCTCAGCAGGCTTGTTAAGAGACAGAGTGCACTAGTAAGTTGTTATGGTAATAAGATAAATTCAATTAAAAATTGTAAAGGTTGTCAATCTGCATGCAAAACTTGAGACAAATAAGTTGAAAGTTGAGACATTACAATCCAGATGAAGTTGGCCATCCCAAGTAAAGGCAAACAAATATTGGCTTCCAGAGTTTATTGGAATAATACATAAGACACAACAAATATCTATAGAAAGAAAACACGTTACATCAGAAGGAACATGGAAATAACAAATGTGGTTTAGGGGCAACAGGGGATCTTGGAATGAAATGTGGTTGCTTGCACGAAAATCCTGAACAAATCTCTGACCTCTGGTGTGTGACTTCTTAACTGGAAATACAGGAGTCTTGTTTGAACATGTGCAAAGGATAACTAGTCCTTTAGAAAATAAGTTCTGAGGAATAGGAGTTAATCTTCCACTTGTTTGTTTAAATGCAGGGAATTTAGGCAGGGTTTAGATTTGTCCACTTGAATTTTTCTAGGTTTAGCAGGCAACACTCATTCAACATGTGTGGATTTTGTGATTCATAACATTTTGAGAGTTTGAGAAATAACATCAGATGGAAGGGAGCCTGAATAAGTCAATGTTTGAAAGAGCACAGTGAGGGTGGCATATAGTAAAGGCTTCTCTCTCTCTCTCTCTCTCTCTCTCTCTCTCTCTCTTAATATTAAGCTATCTATCCCTAAATTTTGCTTTTCAGGTGAAGTTATTATTTCCTTTTTTTAATTCACTTGTAAATGGAAATTCCATTTAGATAAACCATCCTTTCCTGTTTAATTAATGAGAGTGTCAGGGCTAAACCGAAAAAGATACAGATTCCCAGGTGGCCAAACGATATTTGTGCAGAGTGAATGTTTTTATTAGTAACCCTAGCACCTTTGAGGTCATTTTATTCTGGGATGAAGGCTTTTAAAAATACATGTGATTAATAAAAATATGGTAATTCCTTTTTTAAAAGTAGGGTCATTCCTATATTAATGTAAAATAACAGGTTCTCCACTAATGGAAATAGAGGTTTCAAAGGCACCATGGGAGAGATCTACATGTCACCGCTGAAGTCCCTATCATCTTAATCAATGCATGCCCAAGTGGTTGCTGGTGGAAACAAGCTGCTTATTTTTCAATTTAAAATATTTTCAATGGCTAAATTTTCTGCAATGAAAGTGATAAAAGTTAGCTTTTTTAATAAATCATTTTATTGGGGGCCCATACAACTCGTATCCCAATCAATACATACATCAATTGTACGCAGACCATATTTGCACATTTGTTGCCATCATCATCTCAAAACATCCTCCCTCCACCTAAACCCCCAGTACCAGCTCCCCATGTTTCCTCTTCATCTAGTTCATTTTTTAAAATTTAGATAATTTTATTGGGGGCTCTTACAGCTATTATAGCATTCAATAAATTATCCGTATCAAGCACACCTGCACACATGTTGCCACGTTCATTTCCAAACATTTTCCACTTGAGCCCCTAGTATAAGCTCCTCTTAAAAAAAAAGCTTCTCTTTTCCCCTGCCCCCCTTTTTAAAAAATGAATCATTTTATTGGGTACTCATACACCTCCCCTCACGATCCATACATACATCAATTCTATGCAGACATCATTTGCATACTTGTTGCCATCAACACTCTGAAAACATCCTCCCTCCACTTAGGCCCCCAGCTTCACCTCCCCATATTTCCCTCCCCCACCCATGAACCTTTAATAATTTACAAATTGTTATTTCATATCGTACACTGTCCAATGTGCCCTTTCACTCACTTCCCTGTTGGCCATGCCCCAGAGAGGAGGTTATATGTAGATCCCTGAAATTGTTTCCCCCTTTCTACTCTACCCTCCTTCCACTCTCCCAGTATCACCACTTCCATTACTTGTCCTGAGGGAATATCGATCCTAAATTCCCTATGTTTCTGACTCCAGTGTACATGCCCTGTTCTAGCCAGACTTGTCTGGTAGAACCGGAAGCATGATAGTGGGTGTGAGGCAGCATTTGAGAACTAGAGGAAGGATGCATATTTCTTTGTTACTATACTGTATTTTAACTGGGTCATCGTCTCCCTGCAACCCCTCTGTAAGATGATGTCACTTCATGTATTGATGGGCTTTGGGTTACCAATCTGTACTCCCCCCTATTTATAATGATATAATTTTAGTTCTTTGATGCCTAACACCGGATCCCTTCAACACCTCATTGTCACACAGGCTGTGTGCTTCCTCCATGTGGGCTTCGTTGCTTCTGAGCTGGATGGCCGCTTGTTTACTCAAGCCTTTAAGACCTCAGATGCTATGTCTTTTCATAGCAGGGCACCATCAGCTTTCTTCACCACATTTGCTTATGTACACATTTGTTGTCAGTGATCATATCAGGAAAGTGAGCATGCAAAGTTATGGTTTTTAGTTTTTGTATTGTTATTTATTTTACATATATATATGTGACATTGGGGTTTTTTGTTATCATTGTCTTATTTTCTTTGGTTGCTTCATTTTAGGAAGCCTTTTTTGGGTACATATTGTTATGTTTGCAGGTCTATCTAAATAAGATATACTGGATGAACAGCCTGGAGGTGAAAATGATGGGACTGGTGGTTCCAGGGGGTGGGCCATGGGAGAAGGGGAGGAGGGGGAAAGGAGATGGTGTTGACCAATCTAGGGATAAGGGCATATCACTTGATCCAAAATTAGAGACAACGTGAATGAGAGAAGTCCAGTAGGGATTGATCAAGGGTAATGTAACAGAGAGAAAATACTGAAACCCAATGGAGGCTGAGTATGATAGTGGGACAAGAGGAAAGTAAAAGGAAATAGAGGAAAGAGCAGGGGTAAATAGCATTTATAGAGGTTTAAATACAGACATGTACATAGATGCATATATTTATATGTGACAATGGGGGAAATAGATAATGAACCTGTAGGCTTAGTAGTAGAACAGCAAATGGGCATTGGACCTCCACTCAAGTACTTCCTAAATGCAAGAACACTTTGTTCTTTTAAATTGGTGTTCCATGATGCTCACCTTCCTTACCTGATCACTGAAGACAAAAGTGTGCATAAGCAATGGTGGTGAAGAAAGTTGATGGTGCCTGGCTATCAAAAGATGTAGCGTCTGGGGTCTTAAAGGCTTGAGTAAACAAGCGGCCATCCAGCTCAGAAGCAACAAAGCCCACATGGATGATGCATACCAGCGAGTGGGACCATGAGTTGTCAAAGGGTTTAGTTATCAGGATTTAAGAACTAAGAGTTAGTTTTAGGGCCATTATGTGCATATGTGTGTGTTGGTAGTGGTGGTGGTGGACATGGTTATGATGGTGGTGGCTTAAAGCTTTTCTTCTAAATAGGCCCTTAAGTTTCTATAATTGAAAGACTATTGCTATTTAGCTTTCCAAAACCTCACTCAATTGAGTTGATGCAGACTTACAGTGACCCTATAAGATAGGATATATTTGCCCCTCTAACTTTTTAAGACTATAACTCTGCAGGAAGAGAAAGTCCCATCTTTCTCTTGCAGAGCTTGTTGTTGGTTTCAAACTGGGTTAGCAGTAATCACCATGCCATCAGGGCTCTGTTTTTGTTTGTTTAGCTTTAATAGCATGCTTTGTTTCTCGGATTTGGGCAAATTCATGAGTGTAGATAGTCAATTCATCACTGTAGCAGCTTTCCAAGCCAAATGATGTTTTTTAGCAATGGCTGAAATTCTATGCTTGAGGCCAGATAATGTGCTGCATTAAAGGTCCCCATATTTCCTTTATCCGAAGGGTACAATGTAGAATTTCCTAAAAACGTTTGCAATTACTATGCATGGTAATCATACACAATTCCATTTTTACCTTGCATGCTTGAACTGAGAGTTATTCAATCAATCAATTTTTTTTTTGGGGGGGGGAATGTCTTCATTTGTTGGTGCTTATCTTGAGCTTCTATGAAAAAGCTTTTGCCTGAAAGATGTGCAAATGTGGTATGCATACAGTTGCCATGTGCGTTGAACATGATCGGAGATGTATGGGCCCCCAATGGAATGATTAAAAAAAAAAGAGGGGGAAAGAGGAGCTTATACCAAGGGCTCAAGTAGAAAATATTTGGAAATGAAGATGACAACATGTGCATAAATGTGCTTGATACAAAGGATGTATTGAATGTTGTAAGAGCTATGAGAACCCCCAATAAAATTATTGAAAAAAAAAAGCTTTTGTCTGTTTTGTTTGCGTCCCAAGAATAACCTGTTTTGGGGATCTTTCCATTCATATATTACCATAATTTGACCAATTGGCATTTAGCTAGTAGATATAATCTGGCAACCAGGGATGATAAGCTTTAATAGGATTTTGAATTATATATAACATTTGTAAAAATCCTCATGTAAGTTCAGAAAATCTTTAGCAATGCTATGCAGTTCTATGTGGATTTAGAGGCAAAAGAAATAACAGTAGTCTTTGTTTTTCTCTGTTATTCCTGCAAGCATCTTAAGAAGTATTTCAGGAATGATCTTCGAATCCTCTGATAATAGCCTCTGCCTGAGCATCTCTTCCCTGGAGAATCAACTAAAGTTTCAAAGTCGAAGTTCTTCCACCAGGCTTACAATGTAGAAGTGGGTACAAAGAAGCAGCTGCCAGCATAAGAACAAAGGAAATTCCTGAGCTGTGACTTTGTTATTCCTTACTTTGTTTATTTATTAAAGCAATTACATTATGCTATTCTTCATTCATTTAGACCTAGTATCTGCTGAGAGTTTATTTTGCTATTTTGATGTCTTTGAGAGGCCTAATAAGGTTTATCAGTATAATGTACTAATATGGAAATTTTAATTTTTCTAATTTGCTGCACAGGACAATGTACTCCGTTCTTTAAGTTGCCACTGATCTGAACTGCCAAGCCATGCCAAACAGATAGAAGCAAGCAGGTCAAAGACTCAAAGGAAGCTCAACAGTAGTCTTAGAGCTGGCATTCCCCATGGTCCCCACAATCTTTCAAGCAGTGGGATAAAACTTTAGGCTTCTCAAAATTAGCTCGTATATCTAAGTCTCTGAGATCTTAGGGAATGACTTAAATGTATTAACTATGCAATTTAAAAACTTGTGGTTCATTTCATAAAAACTGAATGAGAAAGACAAATATTGTCATGAAACTTGAAAAGCTTCTATGCAGAGTGCAGGATGAAGCTCAATAAGTATTAAACTTACCACATCTTCTGAATTCACCTTAGGTGTGAATGGAGAAAGCAGGACCCTATTGGTGCAACGAGTCCAAATCCCCAACATCTTGGAAGTTGCCAACCCAATTGTATTTTTTGGGGGGGGGTCAGGGGAGGGCATCACTGCCTCTGGTAGTCAAGGGCACAACCCAGTGCTGCTCCTGAAACCCCCGCTGGGTTTGAACCACCAAGCCCTCAGGCCGCAGTCCCACACTCAACCACTTATGCCACCGGGGCTCAGCCCCCCAAATGTATTTTTGGTCTCCAAGAAATGTCACCATAGAGCATTAGCCTTACGCTCTCTTAGAGTTAAAAATACAAGAGTTTTACTGAAAGGTAGACAGATTACTGAGTTGGGGGCACCAGCAAAAAGACAGGCACTGAAGTGTCCCAAAGTGCAGGCAAACAAAGGGTGAAGGCACGAAGTGTAACACGTGGTGGTTCAAACACAAGTGTTAACATCATCATTCCAATTTTCTAACCTCCAGGAATACGCTGACCAAAATCTTCTCAGAGCAAGTCACATGAGAACTTTCAACACGCATCTTCTAACAAAACAAACTCCTTGCTCAAGCTAAAAAATGTAACCTTACTTCTTTTTGTTTATAAGCAGCTGAACTTTATAGGAAGCTAACTTGTTTCTTGAAAGCAGGAAGCTTTTTAGGCCAAGCTGCAGTTTGATTCAAAATGGAGTCTAATTTACATCTGGGGACGCATTTTTATTTATTTATACATCTAAACCGTTTTATTGACATGTAATTCACATATGATGCGATACCAAGATTGTAAACATATTACAAAGAGTTGTGCAGTCATCATCACGACCAATTTTAGAGCATTTTCTTCTTTTTTGTATGCATTATTAGTTGCCCCCCATTTAGTCTCAACTTCCCCTGCTTTGTTCACAAGAAACTGTTAAGACAGTTATTCCTGTATAGACTTACGGATCTTGGAGTTCATATAAACAAAAGCATACCAAACCCCCGAAAATACCCAACCTCGCAATAACAAATTAAAACAAAAAAATCTCATTCCGAAAAAATGTTGAAAATCATAAAAACTAGAAGAAACTTAAAATAGGTCAAAAGGGAGAACAAATGATAAGGTGTTAAATTTTTTACATCTGCATTAGGCTTTTACACTCCACTTGTCTGCTGACAATCCACTGAGGGACTCTGCATATGGATTTGAGCCTTTCATTCTCACCAGTGCCTTCTACAGACTGGGTGCTCAGAATTTAAATTTAAATCTACCACATCCTTTTCAAGTACTGGGTTTTATTATTTACGATCCTTGGATTACACAGGGTGATGTGCTGCTTCTGTGTGGATTAACTGACCCCTAATGTAGATGGCTATTTGTTAAGGCAAGCATTTAAAATCCAGATGCTAGTCTTGCTCCACCTGGGCCCCACCTGACTTCTTCCCCACACTTTGCTATAGTTTACTCAAAGCTCCAGGGATCTCTTCACAAGGGCAACTATTGAGTAGCACCACACCATTGCAATTACTTGTCCTTAGATCCTGGCTACTATTAAGTGGGAGCTCAAAATCCATTCATATATCTATCAGCTCATATCTATATAGATGTCAGAGGTATAGTGTGGAGACACCATTATTATTTTATCAGCGAGTGTTATAAACAATTTCCATGGAATATTTAGTAATCTGCTTGATAGTATTGTTAGGCACAGAATAGGGAAGCCAGAGAATTCCACTAAGAAAAAAAAACCCAAAGACTCTAAGGGGAATTATCAAGAATAGTTCAGCTGATAAAATGCAGTAAGACTTTCAGGACCCTGTGATGAGTGCGCCCTCTCACATCTTGAATATGTATGATAGAGAAAGGAAAGACCTAAATAAACCTTCTTTCCCATTATAATAATAAATTCAGACCAAGTAGAGCCATGATAGCTATCACCTAGGAGATGGCCATGACATTTCACATGTGAACAAATACAGGAACATGAGGGGGCTAGGCCTCAAACGGATCAAGATTGCCCCGTCCCCCCCTCAATCCCCTACACAATCATGACTGTTCCTCCCTGGTGCCTGGTGCAGATTGCATATTCAATCTGCAGGATCAACAGTTGGATGTCACCAGTGGCTCCCTGGGGGAAAGATGAGGTTTTCCTCTCTGGTCAACACTTACAGTCTAGAAAACTTACAGGGGGATTAGTTCTACCAGATCCTACAGAGCCACTAGGAGTGGGCATCAACTGGACGGCATGAGTGTGGTTTGGTTAGTAGTGACACATTCGAAAAAGAATAAGCATGTCTGCATGCTATCAGCCCAGTCATCTGCCCTCTGTGGCCGTCGACTCATTCCTCCTGTGGAATGTACACTTGCTGTGAAATAACTGCTTGGCTGACTCAAACGCTGTGCTGTGTGAAAATTTTCTACGATGGTTGTGCTACTTGTTCACTGATTTCTTTTGAAGGCAAGTGGAACGTCAGGAAAAGAGAGCTGTGTCATTAATTTAGCCAATGGTATAGGATTTCAAATTCTTTTGAGAAAGGGGAAGTAGGCATATATAGGACAGTTGTTTAGACTAAACTATCTGGATTGTTGATTTGTACAGATTATCCAAACAAAGAGGGTAGAGATAGGGCAAAACATAATGATAAGCAGAGAATAGCAAAAAAAAAAAGTTTACTATATTTTTTATATTTTATTGACTATGCCAAGTTATACGACTTTGTGGATCATTACTAACTCTGGATAACCTTGAGACTCATCGGAGTTGGAGAGCACTACATTTTGCTCATGTGGAACTTGTATTGAATCAAGAGGCATTTGTGTGAAAAAGAACAAGGGAATACTGCATGGGTGAAAATCAGGAAAGATGGGCATCAGGGTTGTATTCGCTGACCATTCTGGTTCAATCTGTATGTTGAACAAATCATTAAAGAAGCTGGATTACATGAAAAAGAATGTAGCATCAGGATCAGAGGAAGGCTTATCAAGAATCTGTGATATGTAGATATTGACATTGAATAGGGGAGAATACAGATGAGATGCTAACTGTAGGATGTTATATAGCTCTTGATTTATGAGGAGGAGTCAGGCAGTCTAGGCACAGTATATTTCCCTTTGCTACATTCCTTTATTCTGTTTGTGAGAATGCCCACCTGCATATCAACAATTGTAATAGAACAGTCAAGTACGAAATTTTATAATTCTTGTCATGTGAGAAGTACTGAGATACAGTCCTGATTATGACCAGTGTTCTTATCAATTCAGTTAACTGTCTTTCCACTCAGCTTGGAGGACTTGTTGATCAGGGTCAATCACTTAAGGGTAGGACTCCACATTGATGGCAGCAGTTTGGCTATGCATTTTATTTCAGAGATGGATATAGGGCCCCAGAAAGGATACACTCTAGAGACTTATGTCCTCACTGCCCACCCACCTCAATGAAACACCCCAAATCAAAAATGATTGCCAATTAGAAACAATTCTGTTAGCTGAACAGGAAGTAGCAATGGTTAAACTGTTTACACTCAAGTACAAGACAACCAGACGATCAGTCGACACACATAATTTTACCACAGAAAATGCATTAAAAATGTGCTGAAAAGAAGAGAGCATATGTTTTGAGAATGATGATGGGAAAAATGTAAAAATATGCTTGACACAATGTATGTTTGTACGGTTTATGATGAGCTGTTCGAGCCCCCAATAAAATGATTTAAAAGCATAATGTGCTGAAAAATCCAGCTTATACATGAGTATATACAATGTGCTCAGAGACTGGGTCAAGTCTTTACATTTTTCATTAAGCAGAGGGGAAGTCATACAGGGACATCAGTCGTAATCCCCTCAAAAGCAATGGGCTTTCACGGAAGGGAAGAAATTGAGACCTGGTGCCATTGTGGGACATTGACTATGTGCTGGCACTAGAAGGAACTCCAGCCCTGTGCTCCACCCCAGGAAGGGAGAACTCGGGATCTAAGAATTCAGTTACTGGCCATAGTCTAGACACAGGTCTCTGTTTGTTTCCATCTATCAGGCTCTACTGACATCAGGCCAATGTTGGTCTATCCAATAAGTTAGATAAACACAGGCTTCCTTGTATTTACTAATTTGTATGAACCATTTTGTATTTTTTCACCACCACAGCAATGATTCTATGTCCAAGTATGGCTAGCATTTGCCTCTCTCCCAATTTCCCAGAACCCTCCTGTAGAGTCAGAGCATCTTCTTAAATTTACAATTTCTTACAGGAACAGAGTACTCAACAAGCAAAGTAAACATGAGCTTACTTGTGCTTACTAATATGCAATGACCAGCTCACATGCATTTTCCACCACATCGCTCAACATCTGTTAACTCTCCGAGAAATCTCAAACTAGCTAGCATCTGCTAAGGCAGTCAGGACTTGATGGTTTACTTGCAAGCCTCCTGCTGAAAGTAATGAACACTAATGCTAACCCCTCCGAAATGCAGAGATGATCACTGTCCAGCTGTCCTTCTCCTCTCTCTCTCTCCAGCAGACCTTTCCCTCACCACCAGAAATGGCTGGGTCAGCCAAGTTCAAAATCTGTTTTTTGGTATGTGAAGAAAAGTGAAACTTCTCAAAGAGAACCCTATATATGTTCAATAAATGTTTCCAATCAAGATTCTGTAGAGAACAGAATTGATGCTCCTTTTTTCCTTCTGGGAATGATAATCTATATTTGTTTAACACAAGGAAAAATTTGTGACTTTTTAATGTGTTCAGAATACATACACTATCTATATCAGTTTGTCGTTCTATTGAATTTTCATTTTTTTAAAGATAGCAACTCAAAGGGTTATCTTTTTATCTAAAACCATGGTTTTTTTTAATAGTTAGATATTATGTCAACTTGTACCTGTATGAAGGTAGAAGTCCAACTTATCAATCACTTCACAGTCTAATGCCTCTCTGTGGGTGTGGTCATTTAATAAAAGATGGTATGGAGAATATCTCGTGTCCCTCTCCTTCCTGTTTCTCATTTCTGGGGATGGCAGCCCAAGTGGCCTGTTGACCCTGGAAGCTCTTGGTGCCCTGCTGTGTTCCTGCAGAACTCAGATCTACACAACCGTGTCCACCCTTGTGTTCACCTTCCCGCTTCATCTGCTGGCAGCTGTGAGAGACTGAAGTATCTTCAGCTAGTGTTTGGCCCAGGAACATGGGTTGGGTTGGACTGGTCTGGGACATTCCCTCGATCTCTCTCTCTCTGTCTCTCTCTCTCTCTCACACACACACACACACACACACACACACACTGGTTTTGGTTCTCTACAAAAAGATAGCCCAAAACAGTTTTCATCCTTTTTGCAACTCCAAGTTTCCACCCACTCACCACCATAGTATAAAGTATCACTTGAATTAGTTTTCATTTTTCCATTGTCTGAATGATAAAGACAAAACCCTTACATCATAGAAGCTTGATGAGATCATATATTTTCTCTAACTCTTTATTACTGATCTGGTTTATGCATGGTAATAAATCCCCTGTCATGTCTCACCAAGTCTTTTCACTTACAGGAAGTCGACTACTGGCTCACCCAGGACACTGGTGGTTGCAGTTAAGTGCTGGTCTGAAGAATGGTAAATAAAGCACCTCGGATTGTCAAAAATGAATATCATTAATACTAAGACATTGAAGAGCAAAAGCAAAGAGAGTATGCAGAGACACATTCTTTTTCCTCACTCCTCTCATAGTGCAGAACACGCTTTACAGGAAAATTTACCCAGAGAGTAAGGTACAGAGAAAAAGGTAGTCTCTAATTTTCACATGACTATCTAGCCAGATGATAGTTGCTCCGCCCCCCAGCCTTATGAAAGTAAAAGAGAAAGTTACTCAAATTTTTGGGGTTATGATAACCAAGTCCAAGTGAAGGCAACATGTAACTTTGAGGGGCTACTGGTGGCATAAATTCTGTGGTGGTTAAGGCTCTCCCTGGCACTTAACTAAGGGAATTCAGGAAGGAATAGTGCACAAAGAGTGTAACTTCAAGTACTGGGGTCCCCTGGAGTCATTTACAGACCGAGAAGGAGGGAGACTGTGGGAAGAAGAAATAGAGATTCCTCCCTGGCAAGCCAAGCCTGCTACTATAGCCATTAAGACAGATCACTCCTGCTGTAGTTTTTCCGGCAGCTGCCAGCATTCAGAGACAGATTGGGAGTCTGTTACCGTTTAGTTGTTCGTCCCATGAAAAAGCAGAGCAGGGTATGGCACTTTAACTCAAATTGGCAGCACGCAGAACACAGGTCGTGAGTTGGGAGCTTCTTCAGCCTGTCTACCTACTGCCCAAGAGGTGTGTGCCTGGCATCAAGGCACTGTCACTGCCACTCCCCTTCTCCTGGGGTGCTGGGGCAGCACCAGAGGCCTTGGGAACAAGGGCAGGGATGGGGGAAGCCCCCCTCTGTGCTAGCTGCCAGAGTAGGTGGTAAACAGCTGCCTGGGGTGGGGGACCAAATGTCTGAGCCACAGGAGGAGAGCAGACATACTTGAGCATGTGACACTCCTGATCAGAGTAGACAAGTTCCACTTGCTGTCCAAAGAGTTAAATCTATCCTAAAGCCTTCCTCAGGCCAGGCTAGCCCTTGTCCTGCCAGGAGGGGAGGGAAATGCTGCATGGCAGGGGGCCACAGGGAAATCAAAGACAACATCAAGCCAACTTGTGAATCTTTTGCTCATTTTCAAGATGCAGCACCAAAGCTGCAGCTGGGGTTCAACTGAGCTTGCAGGGATGGGCTGTAAATGGTGCCAAACTACAAGGTCGTGGCTTATGAGCCAAATTTCTCAGTGTTGTCCAGGCAGGTAAGACTAAAGTCCTTGCCATTGCTTTGAATGGAGTATTTTATGATTCAAAGGAATGATGTCATCTAAAACCTACCCAACCCCCACACTATCTAACCCAAGGCATGTGTCCCCAGTACCAGCTAGTAAAGAAAGTCAATGTCTTTTTTAAAAACTAGAGGAAAAGCAAAGAACCAAAATGAGTAATGGAGGATTTACGTAACAGTGAGTCAAAAATTTAGAAGAGTCCAGTAAGAAAATAGATAGTCTTGAAAGGAAATGTCTAATTATTCCAGAATAACTTTATCAAGGGTTCATGAGGAAGGGAGAGCAGGGGAAGAAGAGGGGGAAATGAGAAGCTGATATCAAGGGCACAAGCAGAAAGAAAATGTTTTAAAAATGACTATGGCAGCAAATGTGCTTGACACAATGGGTGAGTGCATGGATCGTCATAAGAGATGTAAGAGCCCCCAATAAAAGTATTTAATAAAAGAAAAAACAAAGGGGATATGTGGCCACCAAAAAAAAAAAGTAAAGTGTACTAATTCATGCATAGTAAATTGAGCTTATGGTTTCAAGCACCCTAATGAGATTGTGTCTCAATGATCTAAGGGTTAATGAACAGGTATTATTACTAGTATGCTCACTCTTTGAGGCATGCCACATCTTTCAGGAGCCTGTCTCTTGAAATGCTAAGTGGAAAGAACATTTACTTTGGATGTGACTAATATATTCAAGATCCTATAAATGAAAGAGCTTTTAAAAAATGATGTATATAAAACTACTCAGCAGTATTTGTTAAGTGAAACTATGAAAGAGAGAATTCTTTACTCTAATGTAAATGAGCATGAGAGAATGAATGGAAAGAAAATGATGGTTGCCACTTCTTAAGTATGTTGATTTCCATGACGGGTATTTAGATTGTGAAGATATTTCTTTCTGCTCACCGGGTTTTAGGAAGAAGCTTAACAGTTGGCATTGGGCCAGAAGGTAAATAGCTAAAACTTGTCCAGTGTAGTAATTTTTCTTCATTTTGAAGTTTTAAAGTCCCTCTTTCCAAATCTGTCCAAAAATCACTCACTACCTTCTACCAAATCAAAGGTATAATAAGATAAGTTTCTGTTAAAATTTTCAGTTCTACTGTCTATATTTTCTAATTGTTATCTGTAATGAAGAGAAGCAAAAAGTCGATGAAGTTGTTTCTCAAGAATATCTATAAGGCTGTCTCCTCTTTTGTTTGATTATGCATATGCTCAAGCATCTGAAAAAAAACCCCATAAATACATAAGCCTCATTTTGTCAAGACCCTGACTGGTAAGAACATCACCCTGGAGGTCAAGCCCAGTGACACCACTGAGAATGTCCAAGATCCAAAGGCAAAGATCCAAGACAAGGAAGGCATCTCTCCTGATCAGCAGAGGTCGATCTTGGTCCTTCCTTTCAGAGAGGAAATGCAGATCTTTGTCAAGACCCTGACAGAGAACACCATCACCCTGTAGCTCGAGGCAGTGATACCACTGAGAATGTCAAGGCAAAGATCTAAGATAAGGAAGGCAAGCCGCCTGACCAGCAGAGGCTTATCTTGGCTGGGAAGCTGGTAGAAGATGACCACACCCTGTCTGACTATAACATGCAGCAAGAATCAACTCTGCACTTGGTCCTGTGCTTGAGAGGAGGTGTCTTAGTAGGGCTTCCTCATAAGCTTTCAACAAGTTACACTGCACTTTCCTTTGAATAAAGTTTTTGCATTCTCCACCCCCCCCAATTTTTTTGTTGAAGTTTTATTGTTCAATGTTATTCTGAAAACAAAAGGTACTTTATAGACTTTTCAAAATAAAATAAATAAAAACTGATGAAACATGAAGTCATACAGTTAAGTTGCAGGTCAGGGGAAGTGGGATAGAAACCTAAACTTAGCTGAGCCCTGGTGGCGGGTGTAGTGGTTGTGTGCAGGACTGTGGCCCACAGGGTTGGCAGTTCAAATCCAGCAGCAGCTTGCCAGGAAGAAGGTTGGGTTTCCTATTCCCACCAGGGCAGTGCTGCAAAGGAAAAAAAAACCCTAAAATTATGCTACAGAAAATAGAAGAACATGGATGTATATTGGATCAAATAATGAATGTATTCATTAGAAGACTTGCAAAGACAAATATACTGAAATATTTGTTAAAAGGTTAGTTTAATTCTTGTGCAATCATCCTTGAAGAGGAGTGTGTTAATAGAGCAAATTCTTGAAGACAATAAACTCCCGATAACTTAGCGACTCTGAGCAGTTTCAAGGCCACCTCCATGGTAGAATTACAGGCAGAGGTGAATTTTCTTTGGAAGAATTCCAACTGCAAGTAAGAGCAATGGAAGCAGCCCTAAATATAACATCTCTGTTAGAAACCATTAATAAAGACCCGAGTGCATACCTGGCTAATGAGTTTTATTTAGCATTCTTTTGCTCTGGACCAGTTCATCTTCATCTAAAAAAGATTATCAATGGATACTAAACATAAGTTCATCCAGCAGGTCAAGCCTACAAAACCACTAAAGTATATTGATAATTAGATTTCAATGACAATTTGGGTTGGCCAGGATTCTCCCATGATATGATTTTCATAGGGTGCTGACCTCCATGAGTGGATCTTTGGTAAAGCAGCCAAGCAGCTGTGAGAAGAAGGGTAGCAGGAAGAATGTGACCACAAACTTGATACACCTTAATCTGACCACAAACTTGATACAACTGAAGGAGGTTTGACTTGAGTCATGGCCTACTCTTGAATCTAGCCTGGTTGACACTGCCAGGAAGCTAGCACACTTTTGCTGCTGGATCTGGAGTCTGCCTCTGATTGGTTAACTTCCTGTTATATCACCTGCTGATCCCAGGAGCCATCAGCAGACTGCTGACCTTGGAGACATTTGGCTGTCTTCAGGTTAGTTCAGCTCTGCACCCACCAGCCTGTGGCCTTCCTCCCTCATCTTCTTGTTTCCTGTTCATCATTTCCTGCAGCTAAATGAATCAGAAGAAGCCTCTAGCCTACATTTGATTCAAAGACATGAACTGAACTGGATCTACCCACTTCTACAGCTCTATGAACTATTTCTGGATATAAACTTGCTGCTAGTTCCCTAGAAATATCCTCACCACCCATTATTACTTCTGGACTTATAACTAGACTTAAGCCACTCTCCAAAATTAAAATCCAGCCAGTGACCCAGGAATGGGTTCACTATAGTCCTAAAGCATTGCTAGGGCTTTCTAACAGACAGGTTCTTAAGGATGTGGTTTGTTGACCTCCCTTTATATAACCTCCTCTTCCAAGATCCATTAGCAGACATTAGACATAAGAAATATAAGCTTAGATCAGCCTGAATTTATAGCTATAGGTCCCCCTGAGCAGAACTTTTTCATTCAATCTTTCATCTTGAAAAATTATGAAAGGATCTAATAGTTTATTAAGCTGGTTCGCTGAAGCAAGGGTTGAAAATGGCCTAGTAAGTCAAGTTGAATATCAGATCTACCTGTATTATAGAAGAGGGTATCTAAAGACTTAGAAAAGCTTTATTGAAGGTTCATGACTATTGTAGCTATTTGAGTTGAGTTAGACTGCTGTCTCCCTGATCTAGAATTTTTTCTCAAGTAAATATTTATTAGGCTTCCCATCTATTTCCCTCATGGGGATGCCCTGCTCAAGAAGTCAAAGCCATAAATCAATATGAGTCATGTCAACTTGGTATGTTTGGAGTGTATTTATAAGGAACAATCCATAGAAAACAGATGGAATGTCCAGAGGACATTCTTTCTCCCGAAGCACTAAGAAATAAATCTGTGAAGTAAATGCTATCTGTGTTAGTCCGGGTAGACTAGAGAAACAAATTTATAGACACACATATGTGTAAACATCCCAACTCAGTCCAGTCCAAGGTCATAGGCCTGATATTAGTCCATGTGTCTGATACCAGTCTATAAAATCTTCTTCCTATTCATGAAGCATGTTTAATGACACCAGGACAATCACAGGCCAGTGAGTACAGAACTTTGTGTATCCAGAGGGAGTAGAAGCATCTCAGTGCTGACAGGGATCCCCCCCACCCCGACCCCATGTCTCCTCCAGTTTCCAGGGCTTAGGATCTATCAGCAGTATTCAGTGGTGGTAGAAGTATCTCAGCAATGACAGGGATCTCCCATGGCTCTTCCAGTTTTCAGGGCTCAGGGGCTCTCAGCATGCTTCCATGTGTCTTGTCAGTTGCAATGTCTCCCAAGGACTGAACCTTGTGTCATGTCAGTAGAGCATGTCCACGGAATTGAGCCATAAGTCTCTCACCAGAAATGGAGAAATACAGCCAGATTTCCCTGAATTCTCAGGAGAAAGCCATGCCCACACAGAGGTCTTATTGGTCATCTCCAGCTTGACAAGCTAGACTCCACGCCTACACTCCCAAACCTGAAATTGACATGATTATGTGACTACAACACCATCCTAGAGAGATGATATAATCCTGAAGAAGAGTGGATGTGACTTATTAACTCAAGTGATTGTTATTTTATGTTTGTTATTTATGTTTGCCAGGTTGGATAGTGGGAAGGGCCCAAATTGAATGAAGACACTTGCTTGCAATAAGACTGGTAAGTTCCCAAGAGGGTAGGCAGCAAGTGGAAGCACTTAATTAACAGAGATGTGGGGGATATAGTTATGATAATAGAAAACAGAATCAAAGTAACAATCAGAATTGTATAACTCATATGGACTTATGGCTTTGACTGCTTGAGTAGAGTATCTCCACAAGTGAGATAGATGGGAAGCCTACTAAATATTTATTTATGGAAAAATTTCTAGATCAGGGAGACAGCAGTCTAACTCAACTCAAATAACTACAATAATCATGAACCTTCAATCAAGCTTTTCTATTCTCAAACTTGAGTCAGTTTACAGAACCACAATCTCTTGAATGAAGTGAATGAGTCCACTGCATGACCAAAGATTTCTACTCTTAGTCATTCTCCCAACTTTTCCCAAAGGTATCTGTGTCCTTTCATAATAATGACTGACAGAAAGAAAATAAGCCACTTAGAGGATAACTGGACATTGGATCACAATTGACACTAAATTCTGGACCAAAACATTTTGAAGGTTTCCAAGTGGTTTTTAAAATTACATAAGGTATTGGAATAGACACGTTTAGCAAATGGGAAAGTGCCCATATTGGGTGTCTGAAATGTGGAATAAGGGCTATTATGGTAGGAAACTATCTTTGAAATATCTGTAGGCTTCATTGGAAAATACATTAACTCTCCTGGCCCTGACATAGGGACAAGCATTCTCTATGCCCCACTTTGTCGGTCTGTCTTTATTATTTCCCACAATTTCAATATGGCTCCTGCAGGCCCGTTCAGGTGTTTGGGACTCCGCACCCCAGCAGATCCAACCAAGATAAATTCCTTGATTACTTCAATGTTTTCTCCTTTTTCATATGCTGCCTGCTGGTCCAGCGGGGAGGATTTTGATGCTTTTCTTTGTTTGTTTTATAAATCGTTTTATTGGGGACTCTTTTAATAATCCATACATCAATAGTATCAAGCACGTTTGAACATATGTTGCCATTATCATTTTCAAAACATTTTCTTTCTACTTGAGCCCTTGGTATCAGCTCCTCTTTTTTTTCCCTCTCTCCCCCTCCTCATAAACCTTTGATGAATTATTATTATCATTATTATTTTCATACCTTACACTGTCCACTGTCTCCCTTCACCCACTTTTCTGTTATTCATCCTCCAGTGGGGTAGGTGGTTATATGTTTATCATTGCAATTGATTACCCCTTTCTCCCCCTTCTTCTCCCACTTTCCCTCCTCCACTTATGGTATTACTCCCATTATTGTTCTGAAGGGTTTATCTGTCCTGGACTCTGTGTGCCAAGAGTTCTTATCTGTATCTATGCACATACTCTGGTCTAGCTGAGCCTGTAAGGTAGAACTGGCATCATGGTAGTGATGGGAAGTAAGCATTAAAGAACTAGAGAAACGTGTGTTTTGTTGGTGCTGTACTGCACCCTGGCTGGTTCATTCTTTACTTGCGACCTTTCTGTGAGGTAATGTTCAATTGTCTACAGATGGTTTGAGTCTCCACTCTGACCCCCCTTGGTCACATCTATAGGGGGCCTTCTGATACCAGATCCCTGTGACACCTCATGATCACACAGACTGGTGTGCTTCTTCCACATTGCATTCTATATTGAAGACTGCAATACTTGGTGTCAACGTCAAGTGCTTCAATTCCACCTCACATTCAGCAAGCAAGGTTGTGTCATCTGTGTATTGAAGGTTGTTAAAAAAAATCTTCCTCCAATCCTGATGTCACATTCTTCTTCATACGGTCCAGTTTTTCTGACTATTTTCTCAGCATACAGATTAAATAAGTATAGTGAGAGGATAAATCCTTAGCTGCACATTTCCTTATTTTTAAACATGCAGTAACCCATGTTCTAGACAAAATGGCTACTATTGCTCCATGTACAGTTTCCATATGAGCCCTATGAAGAGTTCTGGAATTCCCCTTCTTCTCAATGCTACTCATATTTGGTTATGATCCACATGGTCTAGCAGTTTTACTTAATCAATAAAACACAGGTAAACATTTTCTGGTATTCCATGCTCTCAGCCAAGATCTAACTAATATCAGCCATGATAACCTTTGTTTAACACCTTCTTCAGAATCTGGCTTGAATTTCTGACAGCTCCCTTGCAATGTACTACCACAGTCATTGTTGAATGATCTTCAGCAAAAATTTTTTTGCATGCGATAGTCATGATATTTTTTTATAATTCAAGTATTCTGTTGGGTCACCTTTCTTTGGAACGAGTACAAATATGAATCTCTACCAGTTAGTTGGCTAAGTAGCTGTCTTTCCAGTTTCTTGATATAGATGAGTGAATGAGTCCAGTGCTTGATTAGCTTGTTGAAACATTTCAATTGGTATTCATAAGTTCCAGGAGCCTTGTTTTTGACTAATGCCTTCCGTGCAGCTTAGATTTCTTCCATCGATACCACTGAGGCTTGATCATATGCTACCTGTTAACATGGTTGTATGTTTACTAGTTCTTTCTATTACAGAGGTGCAGTGTTTTCTTCTATCTTCTTTTCATTCTTTCTATGTCCTGCAAGGATGACTCAGGTCAGTGTTTCCTTTAGTTCTAGGGTCACTATGGGTTGCAACTGACTCAACGGTACCTAATAAAGACAACAACCATATGGGCTAAGTCTCCATTGAATTCTTTTGGCTTACTAACCATGGAGGTAGATCATCTTGGCCTCAGGAAGAGTGCATTTAGAAGACGTGCTACCTCCATCCCTCTACAGCCACCCTAGGCTATTTCAGGTTTAAGTCCAAATGAGTATTTCAGTTCATTTAATCTGTAACATGTGTTTAAGGTAAAGTCCAGTTCACCTAGTGGGATTTCCAAATCAGGTCCTTCTGGTTGCACCTATGAAGAATGTTGAGCACGTTGAAAAGACAAAATCTAAAATCTGGGATCACCAAAGGTAGAAGATAAATTTAGTCAAAATTGCATAATTAGCAACACAATACAGGGTATATTTAAAAAATTATTAAGGGTCTATGTGAGTAATGTTATAGGTTTCCTTCAAGAACATGTTGCCCCTCCCTAGTTTAATCACAACTAGAAGTGATATCAGCTTCTTAGAGAGAGATACCCACACTCCTTTGTTCATGTATTTCCATAGAAATTCCCCTGAAAAGCATTGTAGGAGTGTTTATTAAATAAGGGTGACTGTGGGAGCAGGCTACATAAGAACTTCTTTCACTCTTCCACCAAATAAAAAAACTGACCCTTGCTGAGGTGAAACCTCCTCTGAAGAATTGGTTTTTAAGATATACAACTAAGACAATGATATATGGATTATAACCATTAGGCAGACACATCACCACTTTACTGGGAGACAAGATTAAATGATAACATTGTCTCCCTAAACTCAAACTTGTCTGGCTTTCTTTTCCAGAGTCTGTTTTTTTTTTAAACAGACTGAATTCTTCAGTAGGGCACAATGCTCAGAGTTAAATGACCCACCAGTCTTTCTGGACCATCACTCAAATACTTAATGTCTTGTAGGCTCCAACTTTTTGTTTTGTTATGTTCTTAAGACCCCAAATCAAAATAGAGTATTTTGGGGGAAACTAGTCACACATTGGTTAACTCAACTTCCACAAAAGTCACAGACTGAACAGGAAGAAGAATACGAGGCTGAATGTTTGCAGATACCATCTACGAACAGGGACATGAAGCATTCGGCTTCTAAAACACAGAACTATGTCTTTTGAACTTAGCAATGAATTTTACTGCTATTCTCTTTAGCTCAAATCTCACTATCTAATGATGATTTTATAAATTTGTTAAATTTGCGAATAGAGGCTTTCAATGTGAGATTCATGATATTTTAAACCCCTAAGTTAAACAATTTGAGAGAGATGATAAAAACATTACTTATCTACCGAGAATTCTCTTAAAATTCTCACAAGGGGACCGTATATGCAAGGTGGTGTCCTTCCCACAAACAGATGTCTTTTCCAAAGCTACATATTTAAATGTTTTTCCAAAACAACTTTATCACTTTCAAAGTATTCTCCATTGCACTTACTGAATTTGTTAGATATGTGATCCCATTCTTGGAAACATTTTTTTCACACTCATCTGTTTGGATGACTAACAGCACTTCCTTCATTTTTTTCCCTTCACCTCTTTTTCATCATCAAATCGCTATCTTTTCCTATATCTCTACATTCACAGAAACAAAGAGCTGTTGCATGAAGCAAGAGAGGCAGGCTGCTTTTTGCCCCCAAAGAGTGCACTGGGGTGGCTGTATGAGCAGATGGATTGTCGTGATGGCAAGTCCTGTCTGCCACAAATCAGACTTTTTTGGGTCATATACAGTTACACAATCTTTTCAGAACCTTTAAATAGAAAGCTTGATTAACAGTGTGGCCTGGTGGAACCAATTCCAAATGCCCTAAGAGTCAGCATTTGCATCCATTTTAGAACTTGAAGGATGTCCAGAAAGAGGTTTGTCATCAATTGACATTTCACTTTTTTTTGGAATGAGAAAAACACTCATATAATTGAGTGTTTAGCATAAAGCTGTCCTTGTAAGCTGCCTTCAATATCACAACAGTTTGTGTGGCATCTTTTACCATGCAGGAAACAAAATTCCACACTATCATGCTATCTCTTAAATTGGCGATTCTGGTAGTCACATAATCTGGTGTCAACTTGTGAAGGGGTGGAGTCTAGCCTGTTAATCAGGTTGCAGCTTGATGATTTCATTTGGAGGTGCCATGGAGATAAATAGTTCATTGGAAACCAGATACACAAAGACTCTGCTTCATCTTCCTACTGACAAGACACACGGAGCTATGCTAGAGCCCTGGAACTGGAAGATCCATGTGGAGCCCCTTGACAGCGCTGAGATGCTTCCACTGCCACTGAATCCACAAGACTTTCTACTCACCTACGGTTGAAGAAAGAACAGGGAAGAGACAAAGATAAGAGAAAAGAAAAAAAGACCCTAGATAAGTCGGGACCCTCCCTCCTGGTCCTGAGGGAGATCCTGGGGCTGCCCCTCCTCAACTGAAGTTCATTCTTGGCGCTCCTTAGGGGTTCTGTGATTTGGCTTTCTCCAATTGCTGCACTGTTATGCTCCATCCCCACCAGAAGGTCTAATAACGTTCTCTGTGGCACACAGGGTGTGTGTGTGTGTGTGTGTGTGTGTGTGTGTGTGTGCGTGTGTCTGGTTCTGGTTGGAGTTGGCCCTGCAGTCCAGTCTTTTATGACACACATAATTAAGATTAACCTTATTAATTTGATGCTTTTTAAATTGGTAAATATCTTCCTTGATTAAAAGTATGTGTCATATCAAAGAACAAAACCATCATAGCATTGTGAATGAGAGGAAGTACAGATTGGGAACCCAAAGTCCATCTGCAGACAATTGAACATCCCCTTACAGGAGGGTCGCTGGGAGGAAATGAGCCAGTCAGGGTGCAGTCCAGCAATGATGCAACATACAACTTTCCTCTAGTTCTTAAATGCTTACTCCCACCCCTTCCAGCACCCTTCCACTATCATGATCCCAATTCTATCTTAGAATTCTGGCTAGACCAGAGGGCGTACACTGATACAGGTAAGAATTAGAAGCACAGGGAATCCAGGACAGAATTCAGGGTCAGTAGTGAGAGTGGTGACACCAGGAGGGTAGAGGGAAAGCGGGGCAGACAGGGGGAACCAACTACAAGGATCTACATATAATCTCCTACCTGGGGTGTGGACAACAGAAAAGTGGGTGAAATAAGATATTGGATAGTGCAAGGCATGGCAAAATAATAATAATTTATAAATTATCAAGGCTTTGTGAGGAATGAAGAAGCATGGGGGGTGGAATGAGGAGCTGATTCCAAGGGCTCAAGTGGAAAGCAATTGTTTTGAGAATGACAGAGCCAACATATGTACAAATATGTTTGACACAATGGGTGTATTATATGGATTGTGATAAGAGTTGTATCAGCCCCCAATAACATGATTTAAAATATATGTATGCTTGTAGGTAAGGAGATAGAGTTAAAAGAAATAAGTTAACAATCAAACTAATGCAAATAATCTTATTAAGTAAAACTGATAACCACAAGATATAAATATTTACTATAACAATACAATAAGGCAATAACAATAGTGTATATGATGCTTGAACAATATTCTTGGATGTCTTAATGACCCTCTAAGTGTAATAGCCTTAAATGGCCCTCCAGTTCAAAATAACTGAAGTCCAAGACTATTATAGAGTGATGAAAAAAAGTCTTGAAAATATTTAAAAATAAGAAAATACCATTTTCAGAAGATTCTGGGTTATACAAAACGCAGGTATTGAAGGCAAACAGGTCTGAGAATGAACAAACAATTCACAGCTGAGAAAACACACAGCAAGACCTAATAAAGTTTCTGGAAGCCTTGAAGAACAGTTCGTAATCCAAGAGCTCTCACCCTTTCAGATATTTGTAGGTTCTGTGGAAATGTGAAGAAAAATACCTTTTTTCCCCTTCCTGGTGTCATGTTTCCTAGACTCTCCAGAAATTCCATCAGGACAGACAGGGTTAGAATCTTTTACGCTACGCTACTTGATATAGAGAATTGTGGTAGATATATAATTGCTTGTCAATTTGAGGATTAAGAGTGTAGGGGTGGAGTCTAGCCTGTCAGTCAAATCATAGACAATGAGTCCTCTGCGAGGGCATGGCCTTTTCCTGAGAATTCTGGGAAATTCTGGTATCCTCCTTGGAGGTGGAAAACACGGTCTCTTCACTCCCAGGATGACATTGGAGCTGACAAGACATATGGACTCTGCTAGTGTTTTGAGCTGGAGAAGCCAATGAACCTACTGTGATGCAGCCCTGGGTGTTGGAGAAGCCAAGTGGAGACCCCTGCCAGCGCTGAGGGATGCTTACAATGCCACTGGACCCAGAAGACTTCCCTCCCACAGGTCTGTGATCTTCCTGTATTAGGCCCGATTGCATGTGCTTCATGAGTCAGAAGAAGACTTTACAGATTGGTATCAGACATATGGGCTAATATCGGACTTCTGGTCTTGGACTGGAAAGGGTTGGAATGCTTTCTTAATATACAATTACCCTTTATATAAAACCCTCTATTTCTACATGGTGAGAAGTTTTATCATGAATGAGGGTTGTATTTTATATTTGTCAAATGTTTTGTCTGCACATTTGGATATGGTCAATGCATACTGTTGGCACTGTGGTCAAGAAATCAGCTACTCACCCAAGTGCCCTCTGTTTCAACCTACCAACTTCTGCAAGGAAAGAATTTGTGGCTGCTTCTCTAAATAGCACATCCTTGGAAAGCCAATGGGGCAGTTCGATTCTGTTCTGCAGAGCCACCGTGTGTCAGCATCAACTCATTGGCAACAGGTTTAATGAAACCGCCAAATGATTGTTCTTCCTTACTGTGTTGATAAGATGTTCACTTGAATTGATTTTCAAATATGGAGCCAACTTTGCATGTCTCAGATAAATTCTCCTTCGTCTTTGTGTATCATATTTTCTATTGCCTGTTGGATTGAATTTTCTGGTATCTTGTTGAGGACCTGATGCTTTCACATTGGGAAGGTTAATTATTATCGATGCATTTCCTTAATAAATACAGGCCGATTCAGATTATCAATTTATTTTTGTGTGAGTCTTGTTAGGTTATGATTTTCAAGAAAAACATTGAGTTGAAATGACCTAATCTGTAAGCATAGAGGTGTTCATAACCCAAACCACTGCCATCAAGTTGATCATAGCAAACCTATGGGACAATTGAGAACTTCCCCTGAAGGGTTCCTGAGATTCATATGAATGTTTTCCCATTAGAGTGGCTAGTGAGTTTCAACTGCTGTTCTTGTAGTTAGCACCCTTGTGCAGGACTCACTGGGGCACCAGGAGTCCTTAGTATTTCTCATCGTATTACTTTCTTATCCTTTTAATAGTGTTTGTGGGATCACTAGGGATGGCATATCCTTAATTTCTCATACTAATGGTTTTATTTATGTATTTATTGGGTTAGTCTTGACTGGCAGGTTTATAAATTTTGTTGATCTTTACAAAGAACCAAAGTTTGGTATTGTTGATTTTCTTGATTAGTTTCTTGTTTCTAATATCACTAATGTTTACTCTAACTTTTATTACAGTAAACACTGTGAAAGCTGGACTCTGTCAATGGTATAAACTTTCAGAGGAAATTCAATTCTCTATTCACTTAATAGAGAGCAATAGAATAGTGGTGATGACACCTTTCAATGGTAAAGACCCAGAAAGAAAACAAGCAATCCTGCTTAGTTCATATCTCTCTGATTTCACTGTACTATTTTCTGCTTAATTTGGATTTGCTTGTTGCTTTTTTTTCATTTTTTTTAAAGTGGGAGCTTAGATTATTAATTTTAGATGTCTCAATTTTTTGTAGCATATGCATCCAATGCAATGCATTTCCATTTAATTATTGCTATTCTCTCACCCAAGATATTTTCATAAATTGTATTTTCATTCAGTGGAAGACATTTAAAATTTTCTTTTGCTATTTCTTTTTGACAAATAAGTTATTTAGAAACGTACTCCTTGATCTCTATATATTTTGGAGAGCATGTATTGTATGGTTTCTAATTTTTTTGCTAAGTTATGTTTCATGACGCAGGATTTGGTCTATCTTGTTAAATGTTCCATTGAGTTAGAGAAAAATGTTAGTTCCTATTGTTAGTAAAAGAATTCTAGAATTAACTATTAAATTCAGTTTCTCGAAGGTACTGTCCAATTCATGTAGGCTATTACTAATTTTCTACCTACTGGGTCCGTCAATCAATGATAGAGAGCATGTAAGTTTTTCACTATAATACTACATCTGTCTACTTCTCCATGTTATTCTTTCCATGTTTACTTCACCTATTTAATGCTACTATGCTTCTGGAGTACTTTAAAATTGTATCTTCAGTATCATTTTATTACAGGTGATATTAGTGATATTGCTCAATAAGTTATGCCTAACTCAAGTCAGATTATCTTCAAGCGGCTCGTGTACATGCAAAAGCTGGAAAATGAGTAAGAAAGAGTCAAGAAGAATCGGGGCCTTTTCTGGCAAAGAATATTAGGTATGCCACGGAGTGCCAGATGAACGAACAAATCTATCTCGGTAAAAGAATGCCAACAACTCTTCTTAGCAGCACGCATGGTGGGACTTGTGCTTGGTGGACAATCAGGGAAAAGGATGAGTCCCTCATTTAGATGGATTGACAGAGGGACTCTTCTGAGGACCTCAAGCACAGCATCAATTGTGAAGACGGTTCAGAACTGGGCATTGTTTCGTTGTATTGTACACGAGGTCTTCATGAGTAGGAACGAATCGAATAGCACCTAACAACATGTGACTTTTAGTTATAGGTGCATGCACATTCAGTGCTATGTCATCTTGGAGCCTTGACTCCTTTATTATTATGTAATGGCCCGTTTTATGTCTGATGATTTTCATTGCTCTGATATGCATTGCTTGACTTGGCACAGTTACATCCAGTTAATTTGATTAATGTTAGCATAGTAAAATTTTCTCCGTCATTTATTTATTTATTTATTTATTTATTTGAGTCCCGGTGGTGGCATGCTGTCACGCTGGGTGGAGATCTGCAAGGTCGGCAGTTCAAAACCACTAGCGGCTCCAAGGGAGAAAGGCGGGGCTTTCTACTTCCGTAAGTAGTTATTGTCTCGGAGACTCTCGCAGGGGGGAGGGGGGGAGGGAGTGGGGGGAGGAGGAAGTCACAATGAGCCATCAGTGACTCCATGGCAGTGAGGTCTTTAAAAAAACTGTTGGCTTCTTGATACTTAATGTGTTTCTCATAGAGAAGATATTATTAGACTTTGTTTTTTTATCTACTCTAACATTTGAATTAGTGTATTGGGTACACCAGTATGCAACAATAGCCGGTTACAGTGCAGGACTTCTGGGAAACTGTTGTTTTCTTTTTTTTAAGTCATTTTATTGGGGCTCGTACAACTCTTCTCACAGTCCATCCATCCATGCATGTGTCATGCACATTTGTACATTTGTTGTCCTCAGCATTCTCAAAACATTTTCCTTCTACTTGAGCCCTTGCAATCAACTCCTTATTTTTCCCCTCCCTCCCCGCCTGTGGGAAACAAAAATTTCTCCCAAATTGTCTCCCCCAAACATATGCCAAACACTAGAGGCTGTTTGCCAGCACATGGTGAGAGGTCAGATGCTTAGAGATAATCTCCCTGAAGGCTCCAGCCATCCACAGCAAGCAGACACAATTGTTTCTCCAACAGGTAAGACTCACTCCCTGCTGTTAAGGATAGTGGATCTGAAAGCTTAAGCTAAATCAAATCTCCAGTGTAAGGGAAACAAAGGTAGGCTGCCATCTTGAATCTGGGATCCAGCCATCTTGTCACAGGTATGCCCCCAATCCCTGTCATTCCTAGATTGTCCTGCTCTCACTGCTTTATAACCTATGATGAAACCCCTTCCTGTGACATATGTCTTTACCTGTAATGAGAGGGCTTGCACACCCCCCAAAGATATTTAAGCCTTGGGTAGAAATAAAGAGGCTTGTCTCCCTGGCTCTCTCCCTTAAAGCTCTCTCTCCCCTCTCCCCAGGTACTTCCTCATCCTCTTCTCCTGCCCTCTTGGCCCAATTCATCCATGGACCTGGCCATGGAGATCATGGCCATCCAGGAGATGAGCATGCTGTCATGAAATGTGTCTGACTTCATTATTTTACTCCCTCTCTTCCTTTTCTCTATGACTTTACTATAACCATTATATTTCTCAACAGTGCAATTGAGCAAACTGACCCGCAATTAGTTGTGGCGGGCTGGCCTTCCCCCCACACCCAAGCCCCTCCTTCACAAACCATTGATAATTTATAAATTATTATTATTTTGCCATGGCTTACACTGTTCATCGTCTCCCTTCACTCACTTTTCTGTTGTCCATCTCCCAGGGAGGGGGTTATCCATAGGTCCTTGTGATTGGTTTCCCCTTTCTACCCCACTCTCTCCCCACCCTCCCAGTATTGCCATTTTCACCCCTGATCCTGAGGGCTTCATCTGTGATAGATTCCTTGTGTTTCCAGTTCCTATTTGTACCAGTGTACATCTTCTGGACTAGCTGGATTTGTAAAGTTGAATTGGGATCATGATAATGGTGGGGGGAAGCATTAAAGAACTAGAGAAAAGTTGTGTGTTTCTTTGCTGCTACACTGCATCTTGACTGGATCATCTCCTCCCCATGACCCTTCTGTAAGGGGATGTCCAGTTGCTGATAGATGGGCTTTGGTTCCCCACTCTGAACTCCCCTTCACTCACAATGATATTTGAGGTTCTTTGATGCCTGATACCTGATCCCATCGACACCTCGTGATCACACAGGCTGGTGTGCTTCCTTGTGGGCTTTGTTGTTTTTCAGCTAGATGGCTGCTTATTTATCTTCAAGCCTTTAAGATCTCAGATGCTATATCTTTTGATAGCTGGGTACCATCAACTTTCTTCATCACATTTGCTTATACACCTGCATTGGCATCATGGGATGCCAGTTTAATAGAACAAACTCTTCTTGCATTGAGAGAATACTTGAGTGGAGGTCCAATGTCCGTCTGCTACCTTATTACTAAACTTAGAAATATATGCATCTAGATATATTTTCCCATCATCATATATAAATTTGTTTACATATGCACATGCATGTATTTAGACCTTTATAAATGCCCTCTA
Organism: Nesogale talazaci; assembly: GCA_004026705.1. Lineage (NCBI taxonomy): Eukaryota > Metazoa > Chordata > Mammalia > Afrosoricida > Tenrecidae > Nesogale > Nesogale talazaci. The sequence continues at coordinate 147,258 of PVJH01003173.1, forward strand.
CCTCCTAGTTCTCTCTTCTATTTCCTTTTACTTTCCTCTTCTCCCACTCTCATGCTCAGCCTTCATTTGAGTTTCAGTAATTCCTCTTGGTGACATTGCCCTTGATCAAGACCTACCACGCCTCTTACACCCTCCTCACCAATTATTTTGGATCACTTTTTGTTCCTTTGTTAATACACTTGTTCCTGGGTTTGTTAATACCACTTCCTTTTCCCCATCTCCCCCTCTCCCATGTGCCCCTGGAACCAATGGTCTCATTGTTTTCTCCCCCAGATTGTTTATCCTACCTATTTTACCTCTGTACTAGGAACCTGTGTGTGTGTGTGTGTTTTTTTTACCACAGCACAAGTAAACAAATATGGAAAGGATATATGTGAGTGGCAGACACAGGGAAAACTTCACAAAAAAAGAGATACTTGTCCTAGGTCCTGGTCATCAAAGTGCTGACCAGAAGGCACAACACTACAATGGGAGGTCATCAGAAAGGAAACTGGTTGGTCAGGGACTGCTAGCAGAAAAAGTGGCCATGACATTCCATCTTGGCAAGAAGCAGAATTCCATGAGTAATGAGGGGTTTGCTAAGGTTGCAATGTGCCTTCATGTCTCATAGAAGCCTTATATACCCACTAAAAGATTTTGGTGAAACATGTAATGTTTACTAGTCAAGTAACAGGGTTAGAATTGGGGTCTGTGCTAACTCCTCAAGTGCTTAGAGAGATTGGTGAGTCCAGGCCATCCCTCTGCCCCTTGAAGTCCTTTGGGAGCTGGTGCAGCAGTTCAGGAGGGACGTGAGCACTTGAACTCAGGATGCCGCAGTGAGACCACAGTGGGCTTTTCTGGGACATTCTAGGCACGTGTCAGGGTGATGCAATGTAGCTTGTGGGTCAGAATCTGACTAGGAACGAGGATTCCTGATTTGAGCCCCAACTCCACCTCCTACAACATATGTGTCCTGAGCAAGTAGTTTCTTTATGGCTCAGTTTTGTCATCTGAAATGCAGGTATTTTTCTCTGGTGTGATGTAGCCGACTCACTCCAAGTTAGAGGAGGAAATAGAACTTTTCAGTAGAAGCTACATCAATGAGGAGACTGGCAGTACAATAGGTTGCCTTTGTGGTGTTTTGTTTGAAATCAGAATATTATAAGAATACATATCTTTATGTTGGAGTCTACACTTAGGGAATTGTGTATGGACACTTTTTATTTAACTCACATTTGGGTAACCACCGCAAACAATTGCTGAC